>CM066316.1:34380922-34430922 GCA_033807775.1 Saussurea involucrata
TACCGGGGGGTGTCCCAGTTAAGGTAGTGTGAGTCTGACACGTTGTCATAGGTGTGTGTGACTCTAGTGTGTGTCATTTACATGTGTAGTTCATGCGTTTGAGATTTATTGTTTTAGAATTTGAGCCTTGTTTATCAAAATTTATAAACTGTTATAAATGATGTTTCTGTTGCAATTGTTTATTATTAGAGGGAACTCACTAGACCTCATGGTCTAACCCTCACTTTTCAAAAACTAAACCATTTTCAGGAAAACATTTAGTAAAAGGCTCAAGTAAGGGCAAGGCGAAGATGTAGGCAGGAAGAGTTTTTGCTAGAAGATAGAAATAGTTATTTTCTTATTCCAGACTCTGTGTAGCTAAATTCTCAGCTGTGCAATAGGTTATTTCTGCAAACCTACTTATGTACCCGTATTTTGAGAGGGTATTTTTGGGCCGTTTTGGCGGGATATTTATATTTTATTTTTTATGTTTGTTTTGCTGAGTTAGGTTGTTACAGAAGTCGGTGTGTTAGGACTGTGATGGTTCAAGCAGGGGGTTATACGTAGTGCCTACGAATGTGCTTCGTGTGGTAGCGTTCTTATCGAGGGGGTGTGTGATTGAATTGTGGCAATTGTTGTGGCTAGTTCTTTGGGAAGGATGTTGTGCGTGAGTGCCAACTATGTGATTAACTGATTTGTGCTTGAACGCCAACGATATGATTAACTATGTTGTGCTTTGGTGCCAACGAATGTGTGACTATTCAAAGGCTTTATATAGAATTGATTTTCTTAAGTTATTGCAATAACTGAGTTTACCTCATTAGACCTTTTGTTCTAGCCATCACTTTTAAAATTAAGGCATTTTAGGTGAATTTGGTATTGGGATTGCTAGTCTTGAAAAAAGGGTAAAGGGTAATTATTATGGTGAAGATTGTCTCCAATTACCGGTTCATTATTATTGTTGGGTTAATTACGTGTTCTAGTGATTATAAATCGGTAAAAATTTAAATCTATGGTTGGATTTATGTAATTCCGTTGTTGCGGATTGGTAGAGATTCCGGATTTTTTTATGTTAAAGGATCCTTATCCGATCGGTTAGTGATTATTTTAATTTTTATCGCAGTTAGAATTATTTGTCCGTAAATGTGTTTGAGGTGACTTTGGGTAGATTACTGTAGTCGATTCTTTTCGAATCATATTTTGGATGGTTTGGTGTTATTGTGGTTAAATTTGAAAATTGGGTTATTACATCGCAAAAAGCGTCACATCTACAATTGCGGACCTTGGTATAAAAGGTCAATATGGAAAGTGCAGGGGCGAGATCCGTAATTGCAAACCTAGGTTTTAGCAGATAAAGGTCTGAAATGTAACATTTTTTTGGTCATGTAGCTAGGTCCGCAATTGCAAACCTATCATTTTTGGGAATAATGCAATTTTTGAAAAAACGAGAGACAATATGGCTAAGAGATTAAACCACAAGTCAAAAATGGTTATTTCAATTAATTTTCCCAAAATATATTGAATAATAAATAAAAAAATTAATTAAAAAAAAAATAATCAATATAAATGATATATATATATATATATATAAGTAATATTAATATTTAATGTATAATTAAAATTAATTAGTTATTTCATTAATATTAATTACTAAAAGTTACTCTCTCTGTCTTAAATAAATGTTCACAATGAAAAATTAACATAGTTATAGGAATATGTAATTATATTTTTTTTTAAATTAGTTAATCAAAGTACAATTTTATCATTCATTATAGAAAGAAAAATTTTCTCCATCATACAATTAATGATAGAATGAGAAAATAGATATTTTACTTTTGAAAGAGAACATTTATTTTGGGACAAATAAAAATAGTAATGTAGACATTTATTTTAGGACGCAATGAGTAATAGATTACTTACTATTTATTAATATAATAATAGTTAACTTTTATTAATATTGTTGGTAATTAATATTTATTTATAGTAAGTAATAAGTAAATCACAATTATTATTATTATTAACAAGGTTATACATGAAAAAAAGAAGTGTTAATGTGTTTCTATACGAATACTACGTTTGATAGAGGCTTAAAAAATAAACTAATTTATAAACTATCGTATAAATCAACTCATTATAAATACGAAAGATATTTTTTAAAATATTCTCGTAAAAGCCACTTACTATTTAGATATTTATAGATGACCACAATTTTTTATACCTTGTTTAATAAAAAGTTACTATAAACACTATCAATAAAGGGGCTCTAAAAATATCTAGATATAAGAGTGGTTTACTTAAAGAGACATTTAGTTTAAGGATTTTAAAAATTTTATCATTAAACTTTTTTTTAAAATATCTTAAATCCTGTAAGGTTGATATTACAAGACACATTTTAATTGCGGTATCAGACTTTTTCTGATAAAAAGAGGAAAAATAATCAAATTTTACATTTTTCTAGAAATTTGTGGGGTTTGTGGGCTTGTGTGCCACAGCTTGCGATTTCCACTGGTTTATTTAAAATTGTTATGTTCGGACATATGGCTTGTAAAAAATTGAGTTTTTCATCCCTATAATTTTTAATTAATTGTTAATTTCGACCCTCATCTAATTCATAATTAACAGATCAGAGGAAACCTCAAGTTGTTGTTACGACTGAAGACCGTAATTTACAAACCACATGTATGAAAATAACAATTTAAAATAAATCAGTGGGAACCGCAAGCTACATCTCGCAAGCCCGCAAATATTTAGAAAAATGTAAATTTTGATTTTTTTATCAAAAAAAGTTTGACACCGAAAGTAAAAGATACCTTACGATGTCAGTCATACGGGATTCTGGATATTTTGGTTAAAAAAATGGTGATTAAAACTTAAAAACCTTTTAGCCAAATGGCTATGTAGGTAAATTAAACATGGTTATAATTTAACAAAAGGGTATTAAAAAAGTCAAAAAACACTATTTTAACTAGGGCTTTAATAAACTAACTAATGTATATTAATTAATATAAATATTACTTTTGAAACAAGTTTAAAAAATAAACTAATTTATAAACTAATATATATTTACTCAAACATAACTTTGATTGAATTAAATGTATAGTCTCTGAATACGAAATATATTTTTTAAATATTCTCGTAAAAGCCACTTTTACTATTTAGATATTTATAGATATTTATTTAAATATTCTCGTAAAAGCCACTTTACTATTTTTGTATTTATACAGAAATTTTTATATCTCGTTTAATAAAAAGTTACCATAAACATTATCAATAAAGGGGCTCTAAAAATATCTAGATGCAATGAACAATCGAAAGATAAACAGGAGTGACATGGACTCACAAAAATACAAATTTCCATGTGTACTAAGAGTACCTTTGACGGATCTTTTTAAAATAGAGGACATGAAAGTTTTGTTCTCAATTAATTTTAACCCATCCTTAATATTGTTATTCAGAATAGAAAAACTTCAAGACTTTATTTTTCTCTCAAATAGCTGTTAATAGCTTTTCATCACTTATTCGACAAGAGGTCGTTCGCCTGCACCATACAAGTTCCTCAATCGTTGAATCTCGATCCTGTAACAACTCAACTAAAAATATAAAGCATAACATTCATTAAACTTTAGGATATCCCAAAATCAGTCTCAAAATTTCAAACATCTGTATCAAAATCTAGGTTGGCGGAAACAACCTATATACAACTGAGAATAATACTAAATTCTAAATTAAGAGTGTGACACTGTCTTTAGTAGTCTCCGTTCTCTACGCATGTTCTCTTCCCTTAACAGTGCTTCCAACTACCTGCTTACCTAAAAAGGTTTAGTTGTAAAATGTGAGGGTTAGACCATGAGGTCTAGTGAGTCCCATCAATTTAACAGTTCTCAAAACATTTTAAAACAGTTTATAACTATCGAAGCAACTTTACATAAAACTTTCACGGAAAATTCCGCTCCCGTAAATGGCACCCTGAAGTCACTCGAAAGTGACAACGAGTCAGTCTCACGCTGCCTTACTGGGTCACTCCTCCCATGGCATAAACGGGTCACTCCTCCCGGCATGAGCACTGACGGGCCTACCCCCCGACTTAGCCAATTTACGTCTATCACAATGTATGCATACATCTCATATAAACTTTCAAACAAGTAAAATCATGTAAATAAACGTGGCATTTCTACTCATTTACTTTCCTTGGAAAACACGTTTAAAACACGTATTTTTAGTTAGAAAAACTCACATGTTGCCTTTGCTCAATACTTCCCACTTTCACTTCAAAACTTTGCCGAAACCAATGTAAAAGAAATTACGCGATCGGTAAGTTATTATACCGAACTTCCCAATTATCTAACTACTGATCCTGACAGCCGAAATTAACCAATCCACTCTTCCGGAACTATCCGGATTGCACTATTCCGGACTAGACGTTCCGGACCCCCCTCCCCCCCCCCCCCGAATTAATCCGGCCAACCCACATTCCGGATCCAATTGTGGATTCCGGATCTTATGTCGGCCCAACCTCATTTCCTGATCCCATAAGGATTCCAGATCTAAACATCGATCAAGCCCACTCCGGATACATAAGGATTCCGGATCTGATATCTCTAACCCAAAACCATTCCGGATCCCATGTGGATTCCGGATCCAACCCATCCCGGATCCCATGTGGATTCCGGATCCATCTCCAGTTTAAACTCATTCCGGAAGTACCATACCGGAACTATTCCGGATGACGAGGTCTGTGTCTATAATGAAAACGAAGATTGCTATCAACTCTTAACCAAAACGGTTCGCTGCTAGAAACAACATTATCAACTTGTATAGTTCTTCCCTTATCAATTCTTGGTTACTTAATACAATTATGATTTTCTAATCCCTTCTTAAACGCCCTTTTTAACTCTTAAACAAAACTCTCAAACAAAACAATCAGCCCTACTCTAACAGTGAAGATTAGATGCAAGAATAGAAATCAGACATTACCTGGTAGCACCAATGTAGAACTAGGCTTCAATTCCCTTTCCTCTTCCAATTTGGTATTATAATGATGCTTCCTCTTTTAATTTGCATCTTGAACAATTTTTCTTTCCCTACTCTCCCTCTCTATCTCTTAGCCGTCAACACGAAACAATAATTAGCACCTAGGGTTTTGTGCAAAACCTTGAGGGTTTTTATACCTTCCAGCAATTTACACTAAGGCCCCTCGAAACTTTACACTTTACATTTCTTTCACCCATCTATTATTTCTTTAGCAAAAGAGAAAAAAAAACTTCTATTTTCGAAAAGTTGAGGGTACTTGGACCTCATGTCCGCTTCTACCTCCCAAGTTGCCTCTTGTCCTTTGTGATACCGCCACTGGACCTTTACTAGTCGGACCTCTTTGTTCCTCGTTTTGCGAACTTTGATGTCCACGATTTCTATTGGTTCCTTTTCGCACGTCAATTTCTCGTAAATGCTGACATCCTCTAATGGAATGGCTACGTCAGCCTCGGCAAAACACTTCTTTAGATTAGACACATGAAACGTAGGGTGAGATCCTCTCAATTATTCTGGCAACTCTAACTTGTAGGCTACTGCTCCCACTCGCTCAATGATGATGAAAGGTCCCACGTATCTCGGCCTCAACTTCCCTTTCTTTCCGAAGCGTACCACCCCTTTCCAAGGCGAGACCTTTAACATTACCTTGTCGCCTACTTGGAACTCGATAGGCTTCCTTCTTCTGTTTGCATACTTTCTCTGCCGATCTTGCGCGATCCTCATCCTTTCACGGATTAGTTCTATCTTATCCGTTGTTAGTTGTACAATCTCTGGACCTGCTAACTGTCTTTCTCCTACCTCGTTTCAACACAACAGCGTACGACACTTCCACCCGTACAATGCTTCGAATGGTGCTGCCTGGATACTCGCATGGTAACTATTGTTATATGAGAACTATATCAACAGTAGATGTACTTCCCAAGACCCTTTGAAATCGATAACGCACGCTCAAAGCATATCCTCTAGTGTCTGAATAGTTCTTTCGCTCTGACCATCCGTTTGAGGATGGTAAGCCGTGCTTAACTTCAGTCTCGAACCCAACTCTCGTTGGAGGCTTCTCCAAAATGATGACGTGAACCGACTATCACGGTCAGACACGATGGATCGCGGCACTCCGTTCCTAGATACAATCTCGTTGATGCATAATCGGGCTAGTTTTTCTAACGAATCTGACTCCTTGATTGGCAGGAAATGTGCGGATTTAGTGAGAATATCCACAATCACCCATATCGCATCGTTACCCTTCGGAGTCCTTGGTAACTTCGTAACAAAATCCATGGTGATGTTGTCCCACTTCCACACTGGTATCACCGTAGACTGAAGTTCTCCATACGGTCGCTGATGTTCTGCATTAACCTTCAAACATGTCACATATCGCTCCACAAAGTGAGCGATATCCTTCTTCATTCCTGGCCACCAATAGAACTGTCTTAAGTCCTGATACATTTTATTCGTTCTCGGGTGCATGGAATATCGCGACTTATGCGCTTCCTCCAAAATGCTTACTCTCAAGTTCCCTAACTTAGGAACCCACACTCAGCCTTTCATACACTTCAACCCACCACTGTTGCTACTGAACAATAAATGCAATCCCAACGATCCTTTCACTCCTTACATTCCCTTCTAGCAACGCCTCCTCTTGAAATTTCTTAACTTCATCTAGGAGGTTCGAAGATGCCTCAACTCTGAAAGCCACCACTTTGGTTGCTTCTCCTCGCTCTTTTCGACTCAACGCGTCGGCTACCACATTCGCCTTACCCGGGTGGTAAAGGATCTCGCAATCGTAGTCGTTCAATAATTCCATTCATCTCCTCTGTCTCATATTCAATTGCTTCTGATCAAACAGGTGCTTCAGACTATTGTGGTCGGTGTAAATCTGACACTTCAATCCATACAAGTAGTGTCTCCATATTTTCAAAGCGAACACCACCGCCGCTAGCTCCATGTCGTGCGTAGGGTAGTTCTTCTCGTGGTCTTTTAACTGTCGAGATGCATACGCAATCACCCTTCCGTTCTGCATCAGTACACACCCTAACCCAAGCTTGGAAGCATCGCTGTAGATAACAAATCCGTCAGACACTTCAGGTAACGACAAAATCGGCGCACTGCTTAGACTTTCTTTCAATTTCTCGAATGCGACCTCTTGAGCTTCGGTCTAAACGAACTTGATGTTCTTCCTTGTCAATGCGGTCAACGGTGTGGCTATACGAGAGAAGTCTTGAATGAACTTCTGGTAATAGCCCGCTAACCCGAGAAAACTTCTCACTTCCGATGGCGACTTAGGCGGCTCCCAATCCTTGATAGCTTCGATCTTAGCGGGGTCCACTTTGATACCGTCTACTGACACCACGTGACCCATAAATTGAACTTCTCTCAACCAGAACTCGCCCTTGGAAAACTTAGCATACAACTTCTCGCGTTTCAGCAATTCCAACGCTGCTCGAAGATGCTCCTCGTGATCTTTACAGGTACAAGAGTAGATCAGAATATCGTCAATGAAGACTATCACACACTTGTCTAGCAATGAGCTACACACCCTATTCATCAAATCCATGAACACTGCTGGGGCATTAGTCAAGCCAAAGGGCATGACTAAGAACTCGTAAAGTCCGTATCTCGTACGAAAAGTTGTATTGGGCACGTCTTCCTCTCTCACCTTTAGCCGATGGTAACCCGACCTCAAGTCTATCTTCGAAAAGTAGCTCGCACCTTGCAACTGGTCGAAGAGGTCATCAATCCACGGAAGCGGGTACTTGTTCTTTATTGTTACCTTGTTGAGCTCACGGTAATCTTTGCACATCCGCATAGATCCGTCCTTCTTCTTCACAAAAAGTATCGGCGCTCCCCAAGGCGATGAGCTTAGACGAATGAAACCATTGTCTAATAGCTCTTGCAGTTGCGTCATCATCTCCTTCATTTCCGCCGGTACTAGACGATAGGGCGCAGGCGCAATCGGTGCCGCCCCAGGCATCAAATCTATTCTGAACTCTACTTGACAGTCTGGGGGCAGACTCGTCAAGTCATCCAGAAACACTTTCGGGTACTCGCTGACTATTGGCACATCCCTTACTTCTTTCTTCTCTTTCTTAGCATCTAGCACATAAGCTGAATACCCTAGACATCCTATCCCAGACACCACCTAGCTTTCAACATCGAAATCATACATGACTTCCTATCTCGACGATCCCAATAAATCACTACTTCCTTCTTATCAGGCAAAGCGATACGAATCAACTTCTTATTACACACTATGCTAGCGTCGTTCTTCGCTAACCAATCCATTCCTAGAACCACATCAAACTCCCCCATTCCAATAGGGTACAAACGCAAAGGAAACGAGTGACCATCTATGTCTATGCTACACCCCTCATAGACCTCTTTCACCCAGACTCGACTATCATCTGCCACTTCTACCTCAAACCCAAAGTTCAACCTCTTAGGTGTCACTTGCAATTTTCGAATAAAAATAGGCGACACAAACGAACGATTGGCGCCCGAATCAAATAAGACTTTAGCATAAGTCGAGTCAATTGGGAAAGTACATGTCACCACATCAGGCGTATTCACCGCCTCTTCTGCTGACATGGGGAAAGCCCTTGCCCTCGCGCGAGCCGGTTCCACCTTTCTCTCTCCGCCTCTTCCTCCGCTACCACCGCCGTCACCCCCCAGCAAACCCTTTCTTTAACTGCGGACAGTCCCACTTGACGTGATCTGGCGAACCACACTGATAACATGACTTCGAACTGCGGCAGTCTCGAGCCATGTGCCCTGTTTTCCCGCACTTGAAACATCCCTCCTTATCTGCCAAACACTCCCCTTATGCATCTTGTTACACTTGCTACAAGGTTTCTCTCCTGATCTGAAACCCACCCGCAACTCGGGTTTAGGCGCACTGGGCCTCTTCCCATCCCTAGTTGGTCCTTCCCATTTCCGCTTGTCTCCGACTCTCTCGGTCATCTGTCTGTTCTTTTCTTTCTCCGTGAGTTTCGCAGTATCCACCGCAGCCTGAAAAGTAGTCGGACCTTTCACTTGTACTAACTCCCTTACGCTGCTATTTAATCCCCATATGTATTTCTCTATGCGCCTCTCCTCGGTAGGCACATATAACTCAGCAAACCGATCTTTCTCAATGAACTTCGACGTGTACTCCTGAACTGACATCGTTCCTTGTTCTAACCCCAGAAATTCTTCCTCAAGCTTCTTGACTGCTGCTACTGGACAAAACTGCGCCTTGAACGTCTTAGTGAATAACTCCCATGAAGTTGTCTTTGCTATTTCGGAACCTTTTCCACCTATTTCGACGTCCCACCAGAATATGGCGTCTGCTTTTAGCATAGACATTGCGAACAATACTTTGTCTTCTTTGGCGCATTTGCTTGTGTCAAAAGCCAACTCCATCTCGCGTATCCACCTCAAAGCTAAAACCGGATTGCGTTCCCCGTTGAAAGACAGAGGTTTGCACGACGCAAAGGTTTTAAAGGTACGTCCCCTTACTGACCTCGATTCGTTAGCCACAAACGGAGTTGACATAGAGTGATCTCCCACCACGGTCGAAGGTAAACTAGAGGCCTCAGTCTTGGTCTTGTTCCCGCTCTTAGTTTGCCCTTCTGATGTATTCTTGATCTAGTTTTCCAACAATGCCTGTAGGGTATCTTGTAGTTTACCCATCTCACCCGTAAACTTCTCCTCAGTAACAAAGGCCTTATTCTGGTTTCTCCTCGGGTTGTCTGACTGACTTCCCCAACCAACTGAAGCGGTACTCTCTTGATGTAGGGGTTCACGCACTTCAGGTGCTCCCGTACTTTTAGCTCGATGGGTGGTTGGCTTCTTCCTCCCTCCGTGAGTTGCCACACCAGTCCCAACTTCTTGAGAGGCAGCTCGCAACGGTGGTCTACCTCGTCCCCTTCCTCGACCTCCGCCCCTTCCGCGGGTGGCCTCTCGTCTCGGAGGATTCACCGGTTCCTCCTCGAAGATCCCCTCTATACCAATCTCTTCTACAGCTGGAGTTGTACCCACCTCGGGCACGGATCTACTTCTCATGGTTCTTTCAGACATACTGGATTACTGAAACAGGTCAAAATAAATTACTTAAGACTACCGCTTAAGAATCATAAGGCATTTTAAGCACATACATGTACCTGTAGATTCACAATTACACTGGCCAAGTGTAATTCCGAATCTACCTTACATGGTTGTCCTCTCTACCCTATTAGTCTTATCCTAGTAATAGTCTCCTCACAGCGCATTCCTGATTCTCAGTTGTGATTTCTACTCCCACAGTTTAAGAGTAGGCTCGTCCGGTCACCTAAATCTCTTAAACTATGGCTCTGATACCAATTGTAATAACCCAACTAAAAATATAAAACATAGCATTCATTAAACATTAGAATATCCCAAAATCAGTCTCAAAATCTCAAACATCTGTATCAAAATCTAGGTTGGCGGAAACAACCTATACACAACTGAGAATAATACTAAATTCTAAATTAAGAGTGTGACACTGTCTTTAGTAGTCTCCGTTCTCTACACCTGCTCTCTTCCCTTAACAGTGCTTCCTACTACCTGCTTACCTGAAAAAATTTACTTGGAAAATGTGAGGGTTAGACCATGAGGTCTAGTGAGTCCCCTCAACTTAACAGTTCTCAAAACATTTTAAAACAGTTTATAACTATCGAAGCAACTTTACATAAAACTTTCACGGAAAATTCTGCTCCCGAAAATGGCACCCTGAAGTCACTCGAAAGTGACAACGAGTCAGTCTCACGCTGCCTTACTGGGTCACTCCTCCCATGGCATAAACGAGTCACTCCTCCCGGCATGAGCACTGGCGGGCCTACCTCCCAGACTTAGCTAATTTACGTCTATCACAATGTATGCATACATCTCATATAAACTTTCCAACAAGTAAAATCATGTAAATAAACGTGGCATTTCTACTCATTTACTTTCCTTGGAAAACACGTTTAAAACACGTATTTTTAGTTAGAAAAACTCACCTGTTGCCTTTGCTCATTACTTCCCACTTTCACTTCAAAACTTTGCCGAAACCTATGTAAAAGAAATTACGCGATCGGTAAGTTATTATACCGAACTTCCCAATTATCTAACTACTGATCGTGACAACCGAAATTAACCAATCCACTCTTTCGGAACTATCCGGATTGCACTATTCCGGACTAGACGTTTCGGACCCCCCCCCCCCCCCCCCCGAATTAATCCGGGCCCATCCCACATTTCGGTTCCGATTATGGATTCCGAATCTTATGTCGGCCCAACCTCATTTCCGGATCTAAACAACGACCAAGCTCATTCTGGATCAATAAGGATTCCGGATCTGATATCTCGAACCCAAAACCATTCCGGATCCCATGTGGATTCCGGATCCAACCCATTTCGGATCCCATGTGGATTCCGAATCCATCTCCGGTTTAAACTCATTCCGGAAGTACCATATCGGAACTATTCCGGATGACGAGGTATGTGTCTATAATGAAAACGAAGATTGCTATCAATTCTTAACCAAAACGGTTCGCTGCTAGAAACAACATTATCAACTTGTATAGTTCTTCCCTTATCAATTCTTGGTTACTTAAACACAATTATGATTTTCTAATCCCTTCTTAAACTGCCTTTTTAACAATTAAACAAAACAGTTTGACCAACTCTAACAGTGAAGATTAGATGCATGAATAGAAATCAGAGATTACCTGGTAGCACCAATGTAGAACTAGGCTTCAATTCCCTTTCCTCTTCCAATTTGGTATTATAATGATACTTCCTCTTTCAATTTTCAAATTGAACAATTTTTCTTTCCCTGCTCTCACTCCCTCTCTCTCTCTCTCTCAGCCGTCAACAACAAACAATAATGAGCACCTAGGGTTTTGTGCAAAACTCTGAGGGTTTTTATACATTCGAGCAATTTACACTAAGGCCCCTCGAAACTTTACACTTTACATTTCTTCCACCCATCTATTATTTCTTTAGCAAAAGAGAAAATAAAAAAAACTTGGTTATTACAATACCTCCCCCTCAATAGAATTTCGTCCCCGGAATTCCATTTTCGAAAAGTTGAGGGTACTTGGACCTCATGTCCGCTTCTACCTCCCAAGTTGCCTCTTGTCCTTTGTGATACCGCCACTGGACCTTTACTAGTTGGACCTCTTTGTTCCTCGTTTTGCGAACTTTGTTGTCCACGATTTCTATTGGTTCCTCTTCGTACGTCAATTTCTTGTAAATGCTGACATCCTCTAATGGAATGGCTATGTTAGCCTCGGCCAAACACTTCTTTAGATTAGACACATAAAACGTCGGGTGAACTCCTCTCAATTCTTCTGGCAACTCTAACTTGTAGGCTACTTATCCCACTCGCTCAATGATGACGAAAGGCCCCACGTATCTCGGCCTCAAACTTCCCTTTCTTTCCGAAGCGTACCACCCCTTTCCAAGGCGAGACCTTTAACATTACCTTGACGCCTACTTGGAACTCGATAGGCTTCCTTCTTCTGTTTTCATACTTTCTCTGGCGATCTTGCGCGATCCTCATCCTTTCACGGATTAGTTAGTTGTACAATCTCTGGACCTGCTAACTGTCTTTCTCCCACCTCGTTCAAACACAAAGGCGTACGACGCTTCCGCCCATACAATGCTTCGAATGGTGCTGCTTGGATACTCGCATGGTAACTATTGTTATATGAGAACTATATCAACGGTAGATGTACTTCCCAAGACCCTTTGAAATCGATAACGCACGCTCGAAGCATATTCTCTAGTGTCTGAATAGTTCTTTCACTCTGACCGTCCGTTTGAGGATGGTAAGCCGTGCTTAACTTCAGTCGCGAACCCAACTCTCGTTGGAGGCTTCTCCAAAATACTGACGTGAACCGACTATCACGGTCAGACACGATGGATCGCGGCACTCTGTGCCCAGATATAATCTCGTTGATGTATAATCGGGCTATCTTTTCTAACGAATATGACTCCTTGATTGGTAGGAAATGTGCGGATTTAGTGAGAATATCCACAATCACCCATATCGCATCGTTACCCTTCGGAGTCCTTGGTAACTTCGTAACAAAATCCCTAGTGATGTTGTCCCACTTCCACACTGGGATCACCGTAGACTGAAGTTCTCCATACGGCCGCTGATGTTCTGCCTTAACCTTAAAATATATCACACATCGCTCCACAAAGTGAGCGATATCCTTCTTCATTCCTGGCCACCAATAGAACTGTCTTATGTCCCGATACATTTTTTTCGTTCCCGGGTGCATGGAATTCGCGACTTATGCACTTCCTCCAAAATGCTTACTCTCAAGTTCCCTAACTTAGGAACCCACACTCGGCCTGTCATACACTTCAACCTACCACTGTTGCTACTGAACAGTGATGCAATCCCACCACTTTGGTTGCTTCTCCTCGCTCTTTCCGACTCAACGCGTCGGCTACCACATTCGCCTTACCCGGGTGGTAAAGGATCTCGCAATCGTAGTCGTTCAATAATTCCATCCATCTCCTCTGTCTCATATTCAATTCTTTTTTATCAAACAGGTGATTTAGACTCTTGTGGTCGGTGTAAATCTGGCACTTCACTCCATACAAGTAGTGTAGCTATATTTTCAAAGCGAACACCACCGCCGTTAGCTCCATGTCGTGCGTAGGGTAGTTCTTCTCGTGATCTTTTAGATCGAGCCCATCAATTTTTCTTTGAGAGTGGTCATCCAAACTTGATTTGTTGATCCAAACCCTCAGTGATTTGATAATGACCCTCTCTTATATACTTAGTGAAAATTGTAAGTACACAATATGTATCAGAGTTTCACTATCGCTGATAAGTACTAAGATCTTACAGTACCGCTGATAGGAACTCTCGCTCTTTAGATTAAATATTCAGCGAACACTGTTCACCATAATGCTCTAAGTCTGTTCAGTCCTTATGATGATCGCTGATAAGTGAGTTGTTTACTTATGATCTCTGAAGACAAGTTTCACATCAACATAGGTTCTACGCTGAAGTCGAAGATCAAGCTCAAGAACCAGCGACAAGTCTCCTAATGAACTGATGCGCATCAGCGAAGACTCAGATTTGTCCACTCAACGTGAAGTATCAAGTACAAGTCTTCAGCTATCGTTGAACTTTATCATTCGTTGATAAACAATGGGAAAGCGCTGAATCAACGAAAAGCTGATCATGAAGTACTCCGTACAAAGTACTTTTGTCTTAACCACCCTTGCACGACTCCGTACGATATGTCAGAAAAGAACCTCCTTATTGTCTGAAATCGTACAACCACTCTGATACTACACTGTTCAAACATGCGGCTACTAAGGTTGTCTACAAAGGTCAATGTCATGCAACCAACCAGCTGAAGCCACGTGTAAAGTGTAAACTGCAATGCATTAAATGCATGCAGTATATAAGAAGGACTCCAGCTTCATTTTTGAAGCACTTGCTAACTCTGGACAAGTCATCTTTCTTATCTTGAGATAGGTTATTATTAGTAATTTCCTTCTCTTTCTTAGTGCAAGAAACTTAGTGTTCCAACTTGTTTAGATTTAGGTTTATCCTTAATCTTGTTCCGCATCAAGCTGTAAATTGTTAATGATTTATCAATAAACAATTTAGAATAGTAAAATCTGTGTGTTTGTATTCAACCCCCCCCCCCCCCCTTCTACAAACTTGTATAGCCCTTCGGGACCAACAAGTGGTATCAGAGCAAATTTGTTTAATCTCATAAACAAGATCTGATCTATACTAAGATTTCTCTTCCTTGCTATTTCTGAAAATGGCTACCAACACAAACACAAACTATATTGACAATGGTTCTCTTGCAAAACCCCTAGATTCTCCAGAGATAATTTAATCTATGGAAAAATTGGATGATTCTCTTCTTAGAAGGTGTAGAACCTACTATGCCTTATTATCTTGAAAAAGGCCCATATATTCCTGTAAGAACTGATGCTGCAGTTCCAGTCGCTGAGAATAGACCTGCTATTCCAGAAAGGCTGATTCCTAAGGAAGTTCATATGTGGACTGATGAAGATAAGAAAAAAGTGGCTATCGACACCAAAGCCAGATCCATACTATTCAGGGCTCTTCCTGACGAAGTCTACCATTCCGTCATGAACCTGAAAACCTCAAAAGCTATGTGGGCTACAATCTGTGTTCAGTATGAAGGTACTTCTGAAGTCTAGGACTCTCGAAAGATCAACCTGGTAAGACTGTACGAAAGTTTCATTTGTGGTAAGAATGAAACTCTCTCTGAAGTTCACCAACGTTTTAACTGTTTAATAATAGATCTAAAAACTGTTGGTAAGGAATACTCTAACTTTGAGGTGCTGACAAAGTTTTTAGAATGTTTACCTGAAAGCTGGGACAGTTATTCAATGTGTCTCAAGCTGTCAAAGGATCTAAAATCAATGACCCTTTCTACCTTATATGGCACGATGTTGAATCATGAGCAATCAAGTCATCTTAAGAAGAATCTTGTAAAAGATTCTAAAAGCACCCCTGTTGCTTTAATCTCAGAGGAACCCTCCACTCAGCGACCCTCGGTCACTATCACTGAGTTGGAGAGTAACTCTGAAAGGTTATCAGATTCTGACTCTTCAGATGATGATGAATCTTTGGCTCTCCTAACTAAAAAGTTCAGGAGATTCGCCAAAAAGAAAATGTTCAGAAAGAATAAACCTCTTTCCATTACTGACAAGCCAAGATCATCAGCTCCTGTTGATAAGGCTACTGCTACTTGTTTTAACTGCGAAAAGATAGGACATTTCGCTAACGAGTGCAGGTCTAAGAAAGTTTCGAGAAACTCAGTGTTTCCAAAGAAATCCTCTATTCCAAGGAATAAAGATGACAAATACGCTAAGCTGAAAGAAAAGTATGCGAAGCTGAAAAGCTTTAAGAAGAAAGGCAAAGGCCTGATGGCTAACTATGACTGGGTTACCTCTGATGAAGAAGAATCATCATCTGACTCTGAAGATGATGAAGCCAATCTCTGTCTTATGGCCAAGATTGATGATGAGGAAGAAAGTTCAGACATTCCCTCCACTTCAACCTCTGCTACTCAGGTATCACCTTCCTTCTTTACAAATATTGCAAATATTGATGAAGCTAATAGTCTTCGTAAAATCGATCTCTTGACTAGAAGTTTATATGAAGCCATGAATGGCAAAACTGTAGTTGAAAATCAAAACCTTGATCTCGCTGAACAGCTTAAAAACTGTCACCTTCAAATAGAAAATCTTTCTAAAATTGAAGAAGATTTTAAAGATCAAGTGCACTTAAATCAGGTAGTCAAAATCGAGCGCGAAGAAGCTATAGCTGCATTAAGAGCTGAAAAAGCTACTGTTGAAGGATGGTGTAATTCTTCAACAAAGATCACTGAGATAATTAAGTCTCAGATTCCCTTGAGTGATAAACGTGGTCTTGGTTACAAAGATGATATTCTAGAACCTACCACTGATCGTTCCATGCTCTTATTTGGAACTTTCGTATCCTCAGTCGCTGATACTTCATCCTCTCAGTGTTCCTCTTCTAGACCACCTATCCCTGAGGAAATTTCTACCTCTAAAGGTAAAGAGAAAATGGTTTATTCAAAACCTACCTCTGTCTTTAAAGATAAAGGTAAAGGAATTGCTTTTAACCAAAATCCTCAGAAGGGTACCTTAGTACCTAAGCTGAATGCTTCTAAAGCTTTAGTGATTCATCCATCTGGATCAAGGAATCAGATCTCTGGATCTACTCCTCGTGGATCTATTCAGCGATCTACTCCTAGACACATAGTGGATGTCCTTGGTAAGAAATCCGAAGAACTAAATGTTCCTCCCATTTCAAGAGCCAATAGCTTACTTGGTGCTGGTACTTCTAATTCAAAATCTAAAGCTCAGCATTCAAATGGTCCTAGAACTACTTTTAGTTATAGGAAATGTTATCACCGTGGACTTACTGATCATATTGCTAGTAAGTGTCCCACAACCACCAAAGGTGAAAAGATAGCTAAGGTGAAGATCATTGCCCCCAAGGCAAAGAAGACCACTTAGGTTAAGAAATTAACCAAAGTGAAGAATGACAAAGCTGAATCTTCAAATGCTGCAAAGATTGCTGAACCTTCCGTTCCAACTACTTCCACTGACAAACGTGTACACATGGTTAAGTGGGTACCTGGTATCTCGATAGCGGATGCTCTAGACACATGACTGGAAAGAAAAGCCTGCTCGCTGAATACAAGGAAGAGAAGGGTCCCTCTGTGACTTTCGGAGGAAAAGGAAAAGGACATACCCGAGGGTTTGGTGTACTCTCTAATGGTACAACAACCTTCAGAAGAGTCGCATATGTTGAAGGGCTGAAGCATAATCTTCTAAGCATCAGTCAGCTTTGCGACAAGGATAACAAAGTAATCTTTACTAAGGAATCCTGCTTTGTCACTGACAAAAAGGAGAAGATAGCTCTCAGCGGTTATCGTTTGGAAAATGTTTATGTAATAAACATGGACTCAACAACCACTGAGAACTCCTGTTTATTCTCAAAAGCCTCATCTGATGTCAACTGGCTATGGCATAAGAGGCTCTCTCATCTGAATTTCAAGACACTGAACACTCTTTCTTCAAAAGAGTTAGTCACTAGTCTACCTCAGCACTCATACGCCAAAGAATCTTTTTGTTCAGCGTGTGAGAAAAGGAAGCAGACCAAAGCAAGCTTTAAGTCAAAGCAAGTCTCCTCAGTGTCATCTCCTCTACAACTTCTCCATATGGATTTGTTTGGCCCTGTTAACAAACAATCCATCGCTGGAAAGAAATATACACTGGTCATAGTTGATGAATTCCCTCATTATACATGGGTTATGTTTCTCCGTTCCAAGAGTGACACCCCTGAAGAACTCATCACCTTTGTTCGGAAGATGGAAACCCTAAACAACTTGACCGTTCGCTCAATAAGGAGTGATCATGGGACTGAATTCAAAAACAGTTCTCTTGATTCCTTCTTTGAGAGTAAGGGTATTTCTCACAACTTTTCATCAGTGAGAACACCGCAACAAAATGGAGTCGCTGAAAGAAGAAATAAAACAATTATTGAAGCTGCACGTTCAATGCTCATCGATTCTCACCTGCCTACTCAGTTTTGGGCAGAATCTGTCAACACTGTGTGTTTTACGCAGAACAGGTCGCTGATAGTCAAAAGATTCAATAAAACAGCCTATGAACTTTTTCAAGGGAGAAAGTCTTCAATCAGCTTTCTTCACATCTTTCGATGTCAGTGTTTCATACTGAACAACAGAGATGCCCTTGGAAAATTTGATCCTAAGGCTGATGATGGAATCTTTCTTGGATATTCTTCAATCTCCAAAGCCTTCAGAGTCTTCAATCGTAGAAGACAAACTGTAGAAGAAACTATTCACGTCACATTTGACGAATCCCGTTCAGCGAACTCTAAACCGTCCACTGATACTGAAGAACTGAATCAATGGATGTTCTCTCATCTTGGTGATTCAGAAGATATTCCCACTCCTTATACTCATACAGTTGAAGATGATAGTCCTACTATCATTCCAAATATGTAGAATAGTGAAGCTGAAACATCATGGGTCTCAGTTGTTCCTTTAAACACTATACCTGCTTCTGAACCAAATGTCTCAGACATTCCATCTACTTCTCAGCAATCAGTGAATATAATGACAACTGCACCCATTCCTCTCTTGGCAGATACTCCAGAAGCTGCTGAAGCCTCATCTTCAGCTCCTCCAGTTCAGTTTGAGTCAGCGTCTCACGCTCCGGCTCAGCGATGGACTGTAAATCACCCAATTGATCAAATATTTGGTGATCCAAACGCTGGTGTTCAGACTCGACGACGTGCAGGTAATATTTGTTTATTTGTTAACTTTATTTCTCTGACTGAGCCAAAGAAAGTAGATGATGCCCTCAAAGATCCAAACTGGGCCAGCGCCATGCAAGAAGATCTGACTGAATTTGAAAGAAACAAAGTTTGGAAACCTGTTCGAAGATCAACTGACAAGACAGTGATAGGCACTAAATGGGTCTATCGAAACAAGTTGGACGAACATGGAACTGTAACCCGCAACAAAGCTCGTCTTGTTGCTCAGGGATACAGACAAGAGGAAGGCATAGATTACGACGAAACATTTGCTCCAGTAGCAAGACTAGAATCTATTCGTCTATTCTTAGCATACAATGTACACAAAGACTTCAAAGTATATCAGATGGATGTTAAGTCAGCGTTTCTAAATGTAAAGCTGAATGAAGAAGTCTATGTGGAACAACCTCCAGGATTCTCAGATCCTAAGCGTCCAGGTTATGTTTATAAACTGGATAAGGCACTTTATGGCTTAAAGCAAGCTCCACGTGCATGGTATGACACTCTATCTACTTATCTCCATATTGAAAAATTTGAGCGTGGTTCAATCGACAAAACTCTATTTTTCAGGAAAGTAAAAGGTCATATCATTCTTCTTCAAATATATGTTGATGACATTATATTTGGCTCTACTAACCCTGATCTTTGTACTCGTTTCGCTGATAGAATGAAAAATGAGCATGATGGGTGAACTAACATATTTCCTTGGTCTTCAGATAAAGCAAAATGAAAAAGGAACTTTCATTAATCAGGGAAAGTATGTTAAAGATATGCTGAAGAAATTTGATTTAACTCAGAGTTCAACTATGAAAACCCCTATGGCACCACCACTGACACTAGATAAGGATACTAATGGTGCTCCTGTTAATATCACGCTGTATCATGGGATGATCGGCTCTCTTTTGTATCTTACAGCTGAACCTAAGATATCTCATATGACCGCTGTAAAGCGAATTTTTCGATACCTTAAGGGTATTGCGAATCTAGGTCTTTGGTATCCCAAAGACTCAGGGTTCGATCTAATCGCCTATTCAGATAGTGATTTTGCAGGTTGCAAATTGGATAGGAAAAGCACCACAGGAGGCTGTCAGCTCCTGGGTGGAAAGCTGGTGAGTTGCACAAGTAAAAAGCAAAACTCAGTGTCCACCTCCATAGCTGAAGCTGAGTATGTAGCCGCTGGAAGCTGTTGTTCTCAGGTCTTGTGGATGAGAAATCAACTACTGGACTATGACCTACAACTCTCAAATATTCCAATCTATTGCGATAGCACAAGTGCCATCGCTATAGCCAACAATCCAGTGCTGCACTCAAGACAAAACACATCGAAATCAGGTATCATTTTATCAGATATCATGTGATGAATGGTGATATAGAACTTCACTTTATCCCAACTGATTATCAGTTAGCTGATCTGTTCACCAAACCTCTTGATGAGACAAGATTCAACTTTCTCATCAGCGAGCTTGGAATGCTGAATTATGAAGAGTAAAATCTTCAGCGGTTCACATTTGATCAGCGACATGATAAAATCAACTCGTATAACCCATTCTATCACTCTCTGAATAAACTTGATTCGCTGATATCAAGGTATGTTTTTCTCTCACTGACAATCGCATGTAAATGGAAGATTTCAAAACAAATTGCATCGCTGAATATCTCTTCCTTAATCAGCGGTACTTTGAAATTTCTAAAACCAACACTGATATTTCTATTCAGTGCTTCATGTTTTCAAAAGTGTCCCTGAGTTTTCAAAACCTCAGAGACATCCTAGAATATGAAAGGACAAGTGTGACGTCATTACAACGGATAAGCCCTGGCACGTTCTTTTTCTGACACACGTTTGCACGTTTCGTTTACCATCCAATCAAATGCAAACACGTGTCCGTGTCATGATGAAAAACTTTCCCGCTCATGTTTTTCTCTCCCTCTAATCTCACTATATAAACAATTTTTGGGTTTATATTTTTCCTTTACGCGAAAAACTTCTCCTCCAAGCAAGAAAAAGAAAATTACTGTTGCATTTGTGCTCTCAAGTTTTTCAAGAACTTCTTCTTCTTCAATGAACCAGGTTAATATTTCTGTTATTTACCTGTTTCTTAAAACTTGTTAATGATCTTCTCATTGTTTTTACAAGATCAAACAAAAGAACTTTTTCAAATGAAATCATTTCTTTCATGGTTTTATGAACACAACCTTTCATGGTTGTTCTTCAAGTTTAAACGCAAAATCTTAAACTTTTTCTTCATACGTTCATCCAGAATCCTAATTCTCAAAGGAAACTGGAAAACAAGATTTTTTTTGGTTTTCATTTCTCTTTCAAAACCAAGAAAAACCCTAATCTTCATTAAGACATTTTTGTCTGAATGAAATGGACAAAATTCGAACCATCTTATTGGAAAATCTTTCCACATTAAGACTATTCTTATTTGTTATATCTTTGGTTGAACTGATAATACAGAAATGGCATCTACTGACATTTCCACTGCTAAGAACACCATCGCTGAGAACACTGCTGCTGCTGCTGAGGAATTGGAAATCATTAAGGCTCCTCAGGTCAAGTTCACTCTTGAAGAACTCGATTGGACAAAAACCAACAACCTCTATTCGCTTCTCGAGTTTCCTCCTCGAAAGCAAGTCACACATCTGAATGATGCTGTGAACTTCCTGAAAAACTGTTGCCTCTATACAACCCTAACCATAACACCTCCTGCACATCAGCTACTACTTTCTCAGTTCTGGTATTTTGCCAGACACTCTCAGCTACCATCAACCAAAGACTCCTCAAAGACAATTGACTGCATCCTCTGTGATACTGATTTTGGCACAATAAAGATCACCCCTGCCATTATCCGCAAAGCCCTGAGCCTTCCCATCGCCACTAAAGAAAAACCGTTTGTTCCCCTCCCTGACCACAAGAAACACTCAGATAGGGAAGCCATCACTGCATTCTTTGATGCAATGGTCTATGTATGGGAAACTGGGAGGGACAAGAAGCCTGAGAAGAAGCTGACCCTCATCAAGAAGTCAAAAATGCCCAGCGAGATGAACTTCATCTTCGCACATTTGACAAGCTGCATGACTGCAAAGACCGACTCCTCTGATCAAGCCGCTCAACCTCAGCAAACAATGGGATATGCATTGCTGAAAGGTCTACATATAGACTGGGCTTCGATAATCTATGATGACCTTGTACTCAGAGTAAACACCGCCGCTGACCGATCTCCATGGGTTCCATATCCATAATTCATCAGCGCAGTCTTCCAAAAAGGCCTGAAGGACAACTACCCAAAAGAGGGTGACCTGAAACTCTCTCAGGTTGGCCCTAAAGTTCTCGACTTCAAGCCAGTGGAAAACGAGGTACGTCTCTCTACACTCTTAACTCTTCTCAACCCTACTTCTTCGACTTCCGCAGCTCCTTCAGCGGACAAACCCATCGCTGATACCCAAGCTGCAACCTCCATTCCTTCTCATAAAAGAAAACACTCATCTACCCAACTTAGTTTGACAAGAACTAAGAAAACCAAGGAGCAACCCCAGCAATCTCTTGCTTAAGACTCCTCAGCTCATCTCGAAGAGCTGAAGGAATGTTCAGTGGTACGCTCTGCCATGGCTGAACAATCCACCCATTCCATCCCAGCTTCAGCGTCTCTAAACGCTGAGGTTATAAACTTGGAATCTACCCAACCTCCTTCAGTCTCTCCACGGACTGAAGAAGTGATTCTCAGCAGATCCAACGCTGAACCCCGCACCCAACCAACATTCTCAACCTTTGCTTCTCTCTCTACTCCATTGGACTCTAATCCAGTTGTCACCACTGGAGCACCTGTCATTCCTCTAGAAGCTAAAGCTGATACTCTTCAAGGAATGATGGATGTAGGACCTGCAGAGATGACCATGCGTACACGCACTCTAGCTGACGACATGGAACTCTTCTCAGGACACAGAGATTTTTATGAATTCACCAATCCTCCTGCAGGTACACACCAACCCATATACACTGTAACTGAACCCCAAACTTCTGAGCTTTCCTCTGTTCACAAATACTTATATGTTACAGGTCATAATTTGGGAGACATCAACGCCTCTCTGAAGAACATAGAGATGAAGCTGACAGGTCTCACCACTACTCTCTCCGATAACTCTTCAGCTGTAACAAACGCTGGAGAGAATCTTACAAAGCTGACAACAGTGGTTGAAAAGAATGCCTCCAAAGTTGACTTGGAGAAGGTTGATCATACTCAGCAACTTTGCCAAAGTTCTCGCTGACATCTACACAGACTACCTCTCTATCAAAACATCAGTTCAATCCATGTCTAGCGAGGTCACAACGCTGAAGATATCGGTTGGAAAACTCGAAGGAGATATGTCTGCTGTAAAGACTGAAGTCAGTTCAGTAAAGACTGACGTGAGTTCTGTGAAGACTGACATCACTTCAATGAAGACAATGATGCAGCAGATCCTAAACAACATGACCACCCCTGCCCCTGCACCGATGCATTTTACTACGGCGGATCATGCTGAACTTTTGAAGATCAATCCTGCTATTACTGGCCTAGAAGATAGAGTAGCAGCGATTGAAGATTATATGGGATCCCTGGCCAAGAAGACAGGGAACCAAAACCAACGGCTGAGTCATCGCATTCCTCCCCCACTCATCATGAGGAAGGGGGGGGAGAAGAAATTTGAAGACCTTCCCCATGATGAATCTATCAAGGGGGAGAAGACTGAAGACCTTGCCCTTACTGAAGAGGGTGAGAAGACAAATGAAGAAACAGCCGTTGGACCTCAGGGAGATGAAAACCCTGAGGGAACCGAGAAGGTTACCTCTGTATCTGAGGGGGAGCAACTCGAAGAAGATGCTGAAGAATCTGAATCTGAAGCTGAAGATGAAGAAGCCATCTACTTATCTGATGATGAACCATCCTCTTCTCCAAAGAATGATGATGATGACGATGATGATGATGATGACTCCTTTATCGTCAAGCCTGCTCAGAGGACTACAACTCTTAAACGGATCGTGATAAACAAACCTTCAGGGGAGCGGACCAAATCAAAGCCTTTAGCGTCTGAAGCTGACAAGGGCAAAGGAAAAGGTGTCGCTGAAGACAATGACAATCTGACGATCTCGCTTCCAAAGCCAGTTTGTCAGGTAAACTAAATGTTCCTTACACTACATCCCTCCTCTATCTATACACTTTCAGCTCTCCTCTCCACAACTTCTATACACAACCACATTGTTTCTCTATCTTTGTTCTACCCAAGTTGTTACTCGTACGATCGTTGTGTTTCAGCTAGTCCTCTCCCCTGTTTGAGGATATCGCTGAAGTTCCTACAGCTGCGACTTCACCAACAATAATCCCAGCTCCCAACGCTGAAGAAATAATCCCAGTCTTGGATTTGATCTCTGAGACTGATGAACCTGAAGAAAAGATGATCTCTCATACAAACAGACCTTCCTTGGTTCCTCAAAAACCAAGTGAAGAGGATCAGAAAAGAAGAGAAGAGATAATAAAGAAGTTCGAGGCTCAGCGAATCATTTTGAAGCGTGATCAACTTCCTTCTATTCCTCCAAAGTTCAAACTTTCTCAAAAGGAATACAAGGATCACCTCAGAGCTGAACGTCTAATCGCTGAAAGAAGGGAAGCTGAAGAAAAAGACAGAAAACTCGCCATCCGGCTTACTCAACAATCAGTGAAAGACCCCAAGCTGAAAAGAACTCCAATCGAAGTTCAACGTCAGCTATGGGAAGACGCTAAGAAGATCGTTGAAGAAAAGAGAAATGTGTCTTAATCTACCTTAATCTGGTGCAAAGAAAAGGTACACTTCAGATATCGACCTGCCAGAATCATCAAGGTACTCATCACTGGAAGATCAACCCTCAAAGTTTCAATCGCTGAAATCGAGATATTCAGAGAGAATGGACAGTACGAAAAATTCTATGCTAAAGCCATCACGGTCTCTCTGAATGGTTGGAGATCAGATTAGCCATCCAGAAGTCTCAGTCTAAGTATAAGGATAATGTTGAAAAGATGATAAACAACAGATCGACTTAGTCTCTTCTTGTGTCAATATTCCTCCTCCTCCTCCTCTCGAAAGTCAGAAAAGAAGGGCCTCTTCAAAGAAAAAGTCTAAATCTTCAGATGATGGTCCTCGTATACGAAACGAAACAGGTATTGGTTTTTCTCTTGATGAAGTTATTGGTCCAGAACCTGACCTTTCTGCACTTGACACATCTCTTCCTCCTGGTGAGACTTTCATCCATGGGAAAGTCATAAGCAAACCCTATGGGATATTTTTTATTGACTATGACGGACGAAAACGTTTTCAACGTATCTCTGAGCTCCCCATCACTCCCATCGAACAGCTGAAAGATCTCATCTACTGGTGTGACTTCAAAAACGACATTCAGGCACGACATCTTAAACCCTTGATTTTTTAAGAAGCGCTGAACAAAATGAATCAAGGAGTAAAGGTCCCTGACTGGATGATTCCCACATCAAAGACCCTTGATGAACTTCTCATTAAGGAAGAACCTTTATAAACTGATAGGATCGCCTCATTCTTCTATTGTATCAGTTATTCTTTTGTACATGTAATTTATTTCACTTGTACTTGTAATCTTTCCACTTCCTTTTGTAATCTGATTCGAAGTTTAAAGAAAGATTTCAGCGAAAGTACTTTACTCCATCAGTACAGAAAAGATCCCAGAAAACAGTAAAAGGGACAAATATTTTATGAGTTCTTTTTATCCTTCTGTTTTCATTATATAGCAATTTTCTCTGTTGCTATGTCATAATCAAATAGGGGGAGATTGTTGATCCAAACCCTCAATGATTTGATAATGACCCTCTCTTATATACTTAGTGAAAATTATAAGTAAACAATATGTATCAGAGTTTCACGATCGCTGATAAGTACTAAGATCTTACAGTACCGCTGATAGGAACTCTCGCTCTTTAGATTAAACATTCAGCGAACACTGTTCACCATAATGCTCTGAGTCTGTTCAGTCCTTATGACGATTGCTGATAAGTTAGTTGTTTACTTATGATCTCTGAAGACAAGTTTCACGTCAACATAGGTTCTACGCTGAAGTCGAAGATCAAGCTCAAGAACCAGCGACACATCTCCTAATGAACTGATGCGGATCAGCGAAGACTCAGATTTGTCCACTCAACGTGAAGTATCAAGTACAAGACTTCAGCTATCGCTGAACTTTATCATTCGCTGATAAACAATGGTAAAGCGCTGAATCAACGAAAAGCTGATCATGAAGTCCTCCGTACAAAGTACTTTTGTCTTAACCACCCTTGCACGACTCCGTACAATATGTCAGAAAAGAACCTCCTTATTGTCTGAAATCGTACAACCACTATGATACTACACTGTTCAAACATGCGGCTACTAAGGTTGTCTACAAAGGTCAATGACTTGCAACCAACCAGCTACTGCCACGTGTAAAGTGTAAGTTGCAATGCATTAAATGCATGCAGTATATAAGAAGGACTCCAGCTTCATTTTTGAAGCACTTGCTAACTCTGGACTAGTCATCTTTCTTATCTTGAGATAGGTTATTATTAGTAATTTCCTTCTCTTTCTTAGTGCAAGAAACTTAGTGTTCCAACTTGTTTAGATTTAGGTTTATCCTTAATCTTGTTTCCGCAACAAGCTGTAAATTGTTAATGATTTATCAATAAACAATTTAGAAAAGTAAAATCTGTGTGTTTGTATTCAACCCCCCCTCTTTCTACAAACTTGTATAGCCCTTCGGGACCAACATGATTTTCTAACCAACAACTCATCCCGTCGCTCAACAACTCTAATTTAAGTATATAGTAGTTATATTATGATGTTCAACAAATTATCTATACTACTTTATTAAAAGAATAATTTTTTTTTCAACATAGGTTTTTTCAACATTCAGTTTTTTCAACAATTAGTTTTTTTCATGATTACTACATTTTAAACATAATAGACAACTCTTACTGCATGCTTGAACTCAGGTCGCCTATCTCCTCCACAACCTCTCCCTTCCACTCCCCTCCACGATCTCACAAACCCCTCTCCCACAACCTCTCTCTTCCCTGATTTCTCTCCACCCTGCCTCATCATCCCTTTCTCGCTCTCACCCAACTATAAACCGAATCGATGCTCTCTATCATTAAATACCACTGTACACGTTTTATTGGACATGATTTTTGTCTTTGCTTCTATTAAGACAACGCCTCGCCTCCGGAGAACGCTTCGTCCTCTCCAAGTTTTTTATACCTCAAATGGATTCAAATGGTCTCATACTCTCAAGGGATTCTTTGTGTGCTTCTCTCAGGTTCAATTGTTTCTGCTTCTCAAAGGGATATCTATTCCCGGTGGTTCATACCCTGCTTACCCATCGACTCAAATCTGGTTCTCTCCGGTGGAAATCAGGTTAGTGTTTTTCTCACTTCACTTTATCCACTCCCGGCGGTTCATACCCCCATTTTCTTCGCACTATAGAATCCTTATTCAGCCTTTTTCTCTCCGGTGGAAACGCAGTCGATTCAAGTCAGGTTCTCCCCCGTGGAAACGCATTTCCGATGGTTCAATCGTTTCTGCGGTTAGTGTGTTTTCTCACCTCTTCCTCCTTTTTTCTTTGTAGTAAATGGAGATTTATATGGGAAATCCTTTTCTTCCAAAAAGTTTCATATACCCGTTTGAGCAATTGATGTTTCACGGTTTCATCTTCTTGGTATTCTAACAGGAGATTCAGCTCCAGGACCACAATTCCAGCTTCAAATTGTTAAAAAAGAGGATTCACACATTCAAATTTCAAACACTGTAACAATCTTTCTCTTTTCCAAACAATTCTCCTTCAATTTCAAACTTGTCATATCCATCTATTTTTGGTCAAGATAATATGATCTTAACTTATATTTGTTCTTGATTTGTTCAAATGGGTTATATTTTGGGACCTAAAAGAAGTTTTTGGTTCTTTATTTTTTGTTATTTGCTTTGCTTATCACGTGTCTATTGAAAGTCCTCAATGAACAAACTCAAATGTGATGATTGCAGAAACACGAATTAAGTATTAGTAGCGATGAATATCTAGCTTGCATATGCATAAACCATCCGGACTACGTCCATCGCTGTTAATTCTCTGATTGCTTTCCTTTAATCTTCCATCAAATATATGAAACAACATGCATGGAGAAAGTTTCTTCTCAGGTTTGCCATCAACAACTACCTCCCTTTTTCGTTTTGTTTTCTTATTGCATTACAAAAGTAAGTGGCGTCGTGTTTTTTTGTTATGTATTTACTGTTCGTCGATGGTGTTTACTTGAAGAAAGCAATTCATATTTACTATTAATTTTTTGTGTCATTATGTCCCTGCATTTATGTAAATACAACAAAATGAGGATATATATAAGAAATGTTATCTGTTGATCCAAACCCTCAGTGATTTGATAATGACCCTCTCTTATATACTTAGTGAAAATTGTAAGTAAACAATATGTATCAGAGTTTCACTATCGCTGATAAGTACTAAGATCTTCCAGTACCACTGATAGGAACTCTCGCTCTTTAAGTTAAACATTCAGCGAAACTGTTCGCCATAAATGCTCTGAGTCTGTTAAGTCATTATGATGATCGCTGATAAGTTAGTTGTTTACTTATGATCCCTGAACACAAGTTTCACGTCAACAAAGGTTCTACGCTGAAGTCGAAGATCAAGCTCAAGAACCAGCGACAAGTCTCCTAATGAACTGATGCGGGTCAGCGAAGACTCAGATTTGTCCACTCAACGTGAAGTATCAAGTACAAGACTTCAGCTATCGCTGAACTCTATCATTCGCTGATATGAAATGATAGATCGCTGAATCAACGAAAGCTGATCATGAAGTCCTCCGTACAAAGTACTTTTGTCTTAACCTCCCTTGCACGACTCCGTACGAAATGTCAGAAAAGAACCTCCGACTGTCTGAAATTGTACAACCACTCTGATACTACACTGTTCATCCATGCGGCTACTAAGGTTGTCAACCAAGGTCAATGACATGCAACCAACCAGCTGACGACACGTGTAAAGTGTATACTGACTTGCATTAAATGCATGCAGTATATAAAGAGATGAACCCACTTCATTTGAAGTAACTTGCTAACTCTGGACAAGTTCCATCTCTTATCTCAAGATAGGTTATTATTAGTAATTTCCTTATCTTTCTTAGTGCAAGAAACCTTAGTGTTCCAACTTGTTTAGATTTAGGTTTATCCTTAATCTTGTTTCCGCAACAAGCTGTAAATTGTTAATGATTTATCAATAAACAATTTAGAAAAGTAAAATCTGTGTGTTTGTATTCAACCCCCCCCCCCTTCTACAAACTTGTATAGGCCTTCGGGACCAACAAGTGGTATCAGAGCAGATTTGTTTAATCTCATAAACAAGATCTAATCTAAGATATTTCTCTTCCTTGCTATTATCTGAAAATGGCCACCAACACAAACACAAATTATATAGACAATGGTTCTCTTGCTAAACCTCCCAGATTTTCCAAAGATAACTTCAACTTATGGAAAAATAGGATGACACTCTTCTTAGAAGGTGTAGACCCTACTATGCCTTACTATCTCGAGAATGGTCCATTCATCCATGTAAGAATTGATGCTGCAGTTCCAGGCGCTGAGAATAGACCTGCTATTCCAGAAAGGCTGGTACCTAAGGAAATCCTTCAATGGACTGACGAAGATAAGAAGAAAGTGGCTATAGATACAAAAGCCAGATCCATACTATCCATAGCTCTTCCTGACGAAGTCTACCATTCCGTCATGAATCTAAAAACATCAAAAGCCATGTGGGACACAATATGTGTTCAGTATGAAGGAACGTCTGAAGTCCATGACTCAAGAAAGATCAACCTGGTAAGACAATACGAAAGCTTCATTTCTGGTAAGAATGAAACTCTCTCTGAAGTTCACCAACGTTTTAATTGTTTAATTATAGATCTGAAAACTGTTGGTAAGGAATATTCTAACTTTGAAGTGCTGACAAAGTTTCTAGAATGTTTACCTGAAAGCTGGGACAATTATTCTATGTGTCTCAAGCTGTCAAAGGATCTAAAATCAATGACCCTTGCTACCTTATATGGCACGTTGCTGAATCATGAGCAATCAAGCCATCTTAAGAAGAATCTTGTAAAAGATTCCAAAAGCACCCCTGTTGCTTTAATCTCAGAGGAACTCTCTACTCAGCGACCCTCGGTCACTATCACTGAGTTAGAGAGTAACTCTGAAAGGTCATCAGATTCTGATTATTCAGATAATGATGAATCTTTGGCTCTCCTAACTAAGAAGTTCAGGAGATTTGCCAAAAAGAAAATGTTTAAAAAGAACAAACCTCTTTCCATAACTGACAAGCCTAGATCATTAGCTTTTGTTGACAAGGCTACTGCTACTTGTTTTAACTGCGAAAAGACAGGACATTTCGCTAACGAGTGCATGTCAAAGAAAGTTTCTAGACCCTCAGCTTTTACAAAGAAACCCTTTGCTCCAAGAAATAAAGATGACAAATATTCAAAGCTGAAAGAAAAATATGCAAAGCTGAAAAGCTTTAAGAAGAAGAATAAAGGCCTGATGGCTGACTATGATTGGGCTGCTTCTGATGAAGAAGCATCATCATCTGACTCTGAAGATGATGAAGCAAATCTATGTCTTATGGCCAAGATTGAAGAAGAGGAAGAAAGTTCAGACATTCCCTCCACTTCAACATCTGCTATTCAGGTATCACCTTCTTTCTTTACCAATATTGCAAATATTGATGAAGCTGATAGTCTCCGTAAGATCGATCTCTTGACTAGAAGTTTATACGAAGCCATGAACGGCAAAACTGTGGTTGAAAACCAAAATCTTGATCTCGCTGAAAAGCTTAAAAACTGCCACCTTCAAATAGAAAAGCTTTCTAAAATTGAAGAAGATTTTAAAGATCAAGTATATTTAAATCAGCTAGTCAAAATCGAACGAGCAAAAGCTATCGCTGCATTAAAGGCTGAAAAAGCTACTGTTGAAGGATGGTGTAATTCTTCAACAAAGATCACTGAGATAATAAAGTCTCAGATTCCCCTGAGTGATAAACGTGGTTTGGGTTACAAATATGAAACTCCAAAACCAACCACTGAGCGTTCAATGCTTAAATTTGGAACGTTTGTATCCTCAGTCGCTGATACTTCATCTTCTCAGTGCTCCTCGTCCGTTACACCAATCCCTGAGGAAACTCCTACCTCCTCAAAAGGCAAGGAGAAAATGGTTTATTCAAAACCTACCTCTGTCTTTAAAGACAAAGGTAAAGGAATTGTTATTTACCAGAATCCTCAGAAGGGTACCTTAGTACCAAAACTGAATGCTTCTAAAGCTTCAGTGGCTCATCCCTCTGGATCAAGGAAGCAGATATCTGGATTTATTCAGCGATCTACTCCTAGACTCAGATTGGATGTCCTTGGTAAGAAATCTGAAGAACTGAATGTTCGTCCCATTTCTAAAGCCAATAGTTTACTTGGTGCTGGCACTTCTAATTTGAAATTAAAAGCTCAGCATTCAAATGGTCCTAGAACTACTTTTAGTTATAGGAAATGTTATCACTGTGGACTTACCGATCATATTGCTAGTAAGTGCCCCACAGCCACCAAAGTTGAAAAGATAGCTAAGGTGAAGATTGCCCCCAAGGCAAAGAAGACCAACCCCGGTGCAAATCTGGTCAAGGTGAATTCTACCACTGAGGTTAAGAAATTAACCAAAGTGAAGAAAGACAAAGCTGAATCTTCAAATGCTGCGAAGACTGCTGAACCTTCCATTCCAACTACTTCCACTGACAAACGTGTATACATGGTTAAGTGGGTACCCAAGAAAAACTAATTTTCCTTTGTATTGCAGGTTAAGAAGGGTATCTGGTATCTTGATAGCGGATGCTCTAGACACATGACTGGAAAGAAAAGCCTGCTAGTTGAATACAAAGAAGAAAAGGGTCCCTCTGTGACTTTCGGTGGAAATGGAAAAGACATACCCGAGGGTATGGTGTACTTTCAAATGGTACAACCTCCTTCAGAAGAGTCGCATATGTTGAAGGGCTGAAGCATAATCTTCTAAGCATCAGTCAGCTTTGCGACATGGATAACAAAGTAATCTTTACTAAGGAATCCTGCTTTGTCTCTGACAAAAAGGAGAAGATAGCTCTCAGCGGTTATCGTTTGGAAAATGTTTATGTAATAAACATGGACTCAACAACCACTGAGAACTCCTGTTTCTTCTCAAAGGCCTCATCTGATGTCAACTGGCTATGGCATAAGAGGCTATCTCATCTAAATTTCAAGACACTGAACACTCTTTCTTCAAAATAGTTAGTCACTGGTCTACCTCAGCATTCATACGCCAAAGAGTCGTTATGTTCAGCGTGTGAAAAAGGGAAGCAGACCAAAGCAAGCTTTAAATCAAAGCAAGTTTCTTCAGTGTCATCTCCTCTACAACTACTCCATATGGATTTGTTTGGCCCTGTTAACAAACAATCCATCGCTGGAAAGAAATATACGCTGGTCATAGTTGATGAATTCTCTCGCTTCACTTGGGTAATGTTTCTCCGTTCTAAGAGTGACACCCCTGAAGAACTCATCAATTTTGTTCGGAAGATGGAAACCCTGAACAATCTGACCGTTCGCTCAATAAGGAGTGATCATGGGACTGAATTCAAAAACAGTTCTCTTGATTCTTTCCTTGAGAGTAAGGGTATTTCTCACAACTTTTCTTCAGTCAGAACACCGCAACAAAATGGAGTCGCTGAAAGAAGAAATAGAACAATTATTGAAGCTGTACGTTCAATGCTCAGCGATTCTCACCTGCCTACTCAGTTTTGGGCAGAAGCTGTCAACACTGCTTGTTTTACGCAAAACAGGTCGCTGATAGTTAAAAGATTCAAAAAGACAGCCTATGAACTCTTTCATGGGAGAAAGCCTTCAATCAGCTTTCTTCACATCTTTGGATGTCAGTGTTTTATACTGAACAACAGAGATGCTCTTGGAAAGTTTGATCCTAAGGCTGATGATGGAATCTTTCTTGGATACTCCTCAGTTTCCAAACCCTTCAGAGTCTTCAATCGTAGAAGACAAACTGTAGAAGAAACTATTCACATCACGTTTGACGAATCCCGTTCAGTGAACTCTAAACCGTCCGCTGATACTGAAGAACTGAACCAGTGGATGTTTTCTCATCTTGGTGATTCAGAAGATATTCCCACTAATGCTCATCCAGTAGAAGATGATAGTCCTATCATTCCAAATATGCAGAACAGTGAAGCTGAAACTTCTTGGGCCTCAGCTGTTCCTATAAACACTATACCTAACGCTGAACCAAATGTCTCAGACATTCCATCTACTTCTCAGCAATCAGTGAATATAATGACAACTGCATCCATTCCTCTCTTAGCTGATACTCCTGACGTCGCTGAAGCTTCATCTTCAGCTCCTCCAGTTCAAGTTGAGTCAGCGTCTCACGCTCCGGCTCAGCGATGGACTATAAATCATCCAATTGATCAAATTCTCGGTGATCCAAACGTTGGGATTCAGACTCGACGAAGTGCAGGTAATATTTGTTTATTTGTAAATTTTATTTCACTAACTGAACCAAAGAAAGTAGATGATGCCCTCAAAGATCCAAACTGGGTCAGCGCCATGCAAGAAGAGCTGACTGAATTCGAAAGAAACAAAGTTTGGAAACTTGTTCGAAGACCAACTGATAAAACAGTAATAGGCACTAAATGGGTCTATCGAAAGAAGTTGGACGAACATGGAACTGTAACCCGCAACAAAGCTCGTCTTGTTGCTCAGGGATACAGACAAGAGGAAGGCATAGATTATGTCGAAACATTTGCTCCTGTAGCAAGACTTGAATCTATTCGTCTATTCTTAGCATATGCTGTACACAAAAACTTCAAAGTACATCAGATGGATGTTAAGTCAGCGTTTCTGAATGGAAAGCTGAATGAAGAAGTGTATGTGGAACAACCTCCAGGATTCTCAGATTCTAAGCGTCCAGGTTATGTTTATAAACTGGATAAGGGACTTTATGGTTTGAAGCAAGCTCCTCGTGCATGGTATGACACTCTTTCTACTTATCTCCATATTGAAAAATTTGAGCGAGGTAAGATTGACAAAACTCTATTTTTTTAGAAAAGTGAAAGGTCATATCATTTTAGTTCAAATATATGTTGATGACATTATATTTGGTTCTACTAACCCTGAGCTTTGTACTCGTTTCGCTGATAGAATGAAAGATGAGTATAAAATGAGCATGATGGGTGAACTAACATATTTCCTTGGTCTTCAAATAAAGCAAAATGAGAAAGGAACTTTCATAAATCAGAGAAAAAATGTTAAAGATATGCTGAAGAAATTCGACTTAACTGAAAGTTCAGCTATGAAAACCCCTATGGCATGACCGCTGACACTTGATAAGGACACTAAGGGTGTTCCTGTCAATGTCACGCTGTACCTTGGGATGATCGGCTCACTATTGTATCTTACAGCTAGCCGACCCGATATTATGTTTGCAACATGCTTGTGTGCACGATATCAAGCTGAACCTAAGAACTCATATGAAAGCTGTAAAGCGAATATTTCGATATCTTAAGGGTACAGCGAATCTAGGTCTTTGGTATCCCAAAGATTCAGGATTTGATCTAACCGCCTATTCAGATAGTGATTTTGCAGGTTGCAAAATGGATAGGAAAAGCACCACAGGAGAATGTCAGCTCCTGGGTGGAAAGCTGGTAAGTTGGACAAGTAAAAAGCAAAATTCAGTGTCCACTTCCACAGCTGAAGCTGAATATGTAGCTGCTGGAAGCTGTTGTTCTCAAGTCTTGTGGATGAGAAATCAGCTACTAGACTATGATCTTCAGCTCTCCAAAATTCCAATCTATTGCGACAGCACAAGTGCCATCGCTATAGCAAACAATCCAGTACTACATTCAAAGACCAAACATATAGAAATCAGATATCATTTTATCAGAGATCATGTGATGAACGGTGATATAGAACTTTATTTTATCCCAACTGATTATCAGTTAGCTGACTTATTTACCAAACCTCTTGATGAGACAAGATTCAACTTTCTCATCAGCGAGCTTGGAATGCTGAACTTTGAAGGATAAAATCTTCAGCGGTTCACTTTGATCAGCGAAAGGATAAAATCAACTTGTATAACCCATTCTATCATCTTCTCTCTGAATAAACTTGATTCACTGATATCAAGGTATGTTTACTCTCTCTGACAATCGCATGAAAATGCAAGATTTCAAAACAAAATGCATCGCTGAATATCTCTTCCTTAACAGCGATATTTTGAAATTTCTTAAAACCTTCACTGAATATTTTCATTCAGTGCTTCATGTTTTCAAAAGTATCTCTGAGTTTTTCAAAACCTCAGAGACAACCAAGAATATGAAAGGACAGTTGTGACGTCATTGCAACGGATAAAACCCCGGCACGTTTTCTCTTCCTGACACACGTTTGCACGTCTCGTTCAAACTTCCAATCAAATGCAAACACGTGTCCGTGTCATGATGAAAATCTTTTCCCGCTCAAGATTTTCTCTTTCTAAAATCTCTATATAAACAAATTCTTTGTTTATATTTTTTCTTTTACGCGATCAATCTTCCTCCGCAAGAAAGAATTCACTGTTGCATTTGTGATTTCAAAAACTTCAAGAACTGTTCATCATCTTCTTCATCAAACATCAAGGTTAATATGTTCTTATTTATTACCGAATGCGTATAACTTGTTTCCGATCTTCTCATTGTTTTAACAAGATCAAACAAAAGAACTTCGTTAAATGAAATCATTTTTCTTTCGTGGTTTTATGAACACAACTATTTCATGGTTGTTCTTCAAGTTTAAATGCAAAATCTTAAACTTGTTCTTCATTCGTTTCCAGAATCTATTTCTTCATAGAAAACTGGAAAACAAGAAAATGGGTTTTACATTTCGTTTCAAAAATCAAGAAAAACCCTAATCTTCATTAAGACATTTTGTCTGAATGAATTGGACAAAATTCGAACCATCTTAATGGAAAATCTTTCCACATTAAGATTATTCTTATTTGTTAATCTTTGGTTGAACTGATAATACAGGAAATGGCAACATCTAACATTCCTACTACCGCCGAGAACTTCTCTACTGACTCTGAGGAAGTGAAAATCATCAAGGCTCCTCAGGTTAAGTTCAATCTTGATCAACTAGACTGGACTAAGATAAACAACCTTTCTGTGCTTCTCGAGTTTCCTCCTCGAAAGCAAGTCACACATCTGACAGATGCTGTGAATTTCCTGAAGAATTGCTGCATTTCAACAGCCCTGACCATTTCACCCCCTGCAAGTCAGCTGCTACTATCTCAGTTCTGGTACTCTGCCAGACACTCTCAGCTACCATCCGCCAAAGATCCCTCCAAAACAGTTGATTGTATCCTCTGCGATACTGAATATGGCACGATATAGATCACACCCGCCATCATTCGCAAAGCTCTGAACTTTCCCATCGCTACAAAGGAAAAACCTTTTGTTCCTTTCCCTGACCATAAGAAGATCGCTGACAAAGAAGCTCTTATTGCATTTTTTGATGCAATGGGCTATGTATGGGAAATGGGCAGAGACAAGAAGCCTGAGAAGAAGCTAACACTGATGAAGAAATCGAAAATGCCCAGCAAGATGAACTTCATCTTCGCTCACCTTATCAGCTGCATGACTTCCAAGACCGACTCTTCTGATCAAGCCGCTCAACCTCAGCAAGCTATGGGATACGCTCTGCTGAAAGGTCTACACATTCACTGGGCATCTCTCATCTATGATGACTTGCTGCAAAGAGTAGACTCTGCCGCTGACAGGCCTGCTTGGGTTCCCTACCCCCGATTCATCAGCGCTATCTTTCAATATGGCCTGAAGGACAGCTACCCGCAAGAGGGCGATCTAAAACTCTCTCAGATTGGCCCTAAGGTACTCGACTTCAAACCTGTTGAAAATGAGGTACGTCTTTCTACCCTCTTAACTCTTCTCAACCCTTCTTCTTCTACTTCTGTGGCTCCTTCAGCGACAATACCCATCGCTGATTCCCTGGCCACAAAATTCTCTCCTTCTAAGAAATGAAACATTCATCTACCCCACTTGATTCTAAAAGGATCAAGAAAACAAAGGAGCAACCCCAGCAATCTCATGCTGAAGACTCCTCAGCTCTTTCTGCCGAGCTGAAGGAACGTTCAGTGGTACGCTCTGCCACACCTGAACAAGCCATCCCTTTTATCCAAACTTCAGCGTCTCTAAACGCTGAGGTTACAAACTTGGAACCTACCCAACCTCCTTCAGTCTCTCAAAAGACTGATGAAGTGATTGTCAGCGAATCCAACGCTGAACTCATAACCCAACCCCCATTCTTATCCTTCGCTCCTCCCTCCACTCATTTGGTCTCTACACCAGATCTAACTGGAGCTGCCATCATTTCCTCAGAACATAAAGCTGATTCTCCAGGAATGATAAAGACAGGTCCTGCAGAAAAATCCATGGGCACTTTTGAAGATGACATGGAACTTTACTCAGGAACCCGTGATTTCGATGAATTCACCAATCCTCCTGCAGGTAAACAACAACCCATAAACACTGTGACTAAACCCCAAACTTCTGAGCTTTCCTCTGTTCACAAGTTTTTATATGTTACAGGTCCTAATTTGGGAGATATCAACGCCTCTCTAAAGTCCGTGGAGACAAAGCTGACAGGTCTCACCACTACTCTCTCCAATAATTCTACAGCTATAACAAACGCTGGAGAGAATCTGAACAAGCTGACAACAGTGGTAGAGAAGAAGGCTTCCACAGATGACATGAAGCAAGTTGATAAAACTCTCAGCGACTTCGCCAAGGTGCTCGCTGATATCTACACAGACTACACCTCTCTAAAAAATTCAGTTTCATCCATGTCCTGCGAGGTAACAACGCTGAAGACATCGGTTGGAACACTAGAGGGGGATATGTCTGCTGTGAAGACAAATGTCAACACTCTGACGACTGACTTAAGCTCTGTAAAGACTGACGTTGGTTCGATGAAGACTATGATCGAACAGCTGTTGCACAAGGCGAATACTCCTGCTCCTGCCCCTGTCCCTGAATCTGAACATTTTACAGCGGCAGATCGCATTGAGCTCGGGAAGATCAATCATGCTATTTCTGGCCTTGAAGACAGATTAGCAAAGATTGAAGTTTGTGTAGGTCTCTCTGGCCAAGAAGACAGAGAACCTACCAACGCTGCTGAATCTAGCCATTCCTCCCCCAGTCATCATGAAAAAGAGGGGGAGAAGAGCGCTGAAGACCTTTCCCATGATGAATCTATCAGGGGAGAAAAGAAGGATGCTGAAGAAACAACCGCTGGACCTCAGGGAAATGAAAACCCTGAGGAAACCGATAAGCTCGCCTCTGTATCTGAGGGGGAGCAACTCGAAGAAGAAGCTGAGAAAACTGAATCCGAAGCAGAAGATGATGAAGCCGTCGACATCCCTGATGATGAACCATTTTCTTCTCCAAAGAATGATGATGATGATGATGATGAAGATGACGATGACTTCTTTATCGTCAAACCTGCTCAAAAGATCAAAGCTCTTAAGGGAATCTCGATAAATGAACCTTCAGGGGAGCGGACGAAGACAAAGCCCTCAGCCTCTGGAGCTGAGAAAGGCAAAGGCAAAAGCGTCGCTGAAGATGACAATCTGATGATCTTGCTTGAAAAGCCAGTTTGTCAGGTATGCTAAACATCTCACTCCATCCCTCCTCTATCATACCTATCAGTGCCACTACCCAAGCCTATACACTTGAACCAATTCTCTCTATCTGATTCTACCCAAGTTCTTACTCGTAAGATCGCTGTGTTTCAGCTAGTCCTCTCCCCTGTTTGAGGATATCGCTGAAGGCTCCACAACTGCGACTTCACCAAAAATACCAGCTGTTGCTGAAGAAATAATCCCAGTCTTAGATTTAATCTCTGAGACTGATGAACCAGAAGAACAGCTACTCTCGCACAGAGGCATACCTTCCTTAGCTCCTCAAAAGCTAAGTGAAAAGGATCAGAAAAGAAGAGAGGAGATAATAAAGCGATTCGAGGATCAGCGAATCATTCTGAGGCGTGATCAACTTCCTTCAGTTCCTCCAAAGTTCAGAATTTCCAAAAAGGAATACAAGGAACATCTCAGAGCTGAACGTCTAATAGCTGAAAGAAAAGAAGCTGAAGAAAAAGACACAGAATATGCCATCCAGCTTTCTAAACGTTCAATAAAAGACCCCAAGCTAAAAAGAGTTCCCATTGATGTTCAACGTCAGCTCTGGGAAAACGCCAAGAAGATAACTGAAGAAAAGAGAACTGTGTCTCAGTCAACTTTAGCCTGGTGCAAAGAAAAGGTCAACTACAGAGACTCTCCTGCCAAAATCAACAAGGTATTCATCTCTGGAAGAACAACCCTTATTTCAATCGCTGAAATTGAGATATTCAGAGAAGATAAGAAGTCCGCAAAATTCTATGCTGAAGCCATAACGAAGTACGGTCTCTCTGAATGGGTGGAGATCAGGTTAGCCATCCAGAAGTCCAAGTCGAAATACAAGGAACATGTTGAAAAGCTGATCAACAAACAAATCGACTTAGTCTACTCCTGTGTGGATATTCCTCCTCCTCTCGAAAGTCAGAAAAGAAAGGCCTCAGCAAAGAAGAAGAAGAAATCTATATCTTCAATTAATGGCCCTGTCATTCGAAATGAAACAGGTATTGGTTTTTCACGTGCTGAAGTCCTTGGTCCTGATCCTGATCTTTCCATGCTTGACACATCTCTTCCTCCTGGTGAGACTTTCATCCCTGGCAAAGTCATAAGCGAACCCTACGGGATATTTTTTCATGACTACGATGGTGGAAAGCGTTTTCAACGGATCGCTGAGCTTCCAATCACTCCAATCGAACAGCTCAGAGATCTCATCTACTGGTGTGACTTCAGAAATGACCCTCAGGCCCGACATCTGAAACCCTTAATTTTTGAATTAGTGCTGATAAAAAGAAAACAAGGTGTAACCGTTCCAGACTGGATGATTCCCACCACATCAATGACCCTTGATGAACTTCTCATTAAGGAAGAACCTTTGTAAGATGATAGGATCGCCTCTTTCATCTATTTTACCAGTTATCCTTCTGTACTTGTAATTTATTTCGCTTGTACTTGTAATCTTTTCATTTCTCTTTGTATCCTGATTCAAAGTTTTAAAGAAAGATTTCAGCGAATGTACTTTACTCCATCAGTACTGAAAAGATCCCAGAAAACAGTAAAAGGGACAAATATTTTATGAGTTCTTTTTATCCTTATGTTTTCATTTAATAGCAATTTTCTTTGTTGCTATGTCATATTCAAATAGGGTTAGATTGTTGATCCAAACCCTCAGTGATTTGATAATGACCCTCTTATATACTTAGTGAAAATTGTAAGTAAACAATATGTATCAGAGTTTCACTATCGCTGATAAGTACTAAGATCTTCCAGTACCACTGATAGGAACTCTCGCTCTTTAAGTTAAACATTAGCGAAACTGTTCGCCATAAATGCTCTGAGTCTGTTCAGTCATTATGATGATCGTTGATAAGTTAGTTGTTTACTTATGATCCCGGAAGACAAGTTTCACGTCAACAAAGGTTCTACGCTGAAGTCGAAGATCAAGCTCAAGAACCAGCGACAAGTCTCCTAATGAACTGATGCGGATCAGCGAAGACTCAGATTTGTCCACTCAACGTGAAGTATCAAGTACAAGACTTCAGCTATCGCTGAACTCTATCATTCGCTGATATGAAATGATAGATCGCTGAATCAACGAAAGCTGATCATGAAGTCCTCCGTACAAAGTACTTTTGTCTTAACCTCCCTTGCACGACTCCGTACGAAATGTCAGAAAAGAACCTCCGACTGTCTGAAATCGTACAACCACTCTGATACTACACTGTTCATCCATGCGGCTACTAAGGTTGTCAACCAAGGTCAATGACATGCAACCAACCAGCTGATGACACGTGTAAAGTGTATACTGACTTGCATTAAATGCATGCAGTATATAAAGAGATGAACCCACTTCATTTGAAGTAACTTGCTAACTCTGGACAAGTTCAATCTCTTATCTCAAGATAGGTTATTATTAGTAATTTCCTTATCTTTCTTAGTGCAAGAAACCTTAGTGTTCCAACTTGTTTAGATTTAGGTTTATCCTTAATCTTGTTTCCGCAACAAGCTGTAAATTGTTAATGATTTATCAACAAACAATTTAGAAAAGTAAAATCTGTGTGTTTGTATTCAACCCCCCCCCCCCCTTCTACAAACTTGTATAGGGCTTCGGGACCAACATTATCAATAATACACACATGGTCATAACGAATTTGAAAGTTTTCGGTTTTCCTACATCCTTGGTCAAGGCTAAGATTCATAATAATCAATATATATAATGATTTTACTATTTTTCCTGTTGTACAATCAATAAATCAAAGACCGGTTGATTATATGAAGAAAACTAGAAACAAAATGATACCTCAAAGAAACCATCTATTTTGTGATTATATGGTTTGATTGGTAACCTTCAAGTGCTTTAGCTTGAATCTTATCTTAATCCTCTTTGGAATCACTAATATGAAATCTTTTTACGTTTTCTAATCAAAGAAATTTTAAAGTGTTGCTAAGAATGATGTTTTCCTTTGTTTACATATAGTTTATTAATGGCTAAGAAAAGGTTTCAACATGAAGTTTTTGAGAATGATGGAGCAAGCATAGTACAATCACAATGTCTTCTCTAATCCAAGTCTACATTGGGAAGTTCATGTGCCCTTCTATTAATTGTTCCAACAGAGAGTTACTTGATGGTTGAAATGGAAGAAGCTTTCCATATGAAACATTGATTGGTTCAAGTTCAAGTGGGACTATTTAACTTTTATTGCTTGTATTTGCTTGATAGCCTTGTGACCTTAAGGCCTTTTGTTTCAAAGCTTTAGACATTTTCGTATATATTGGAGCTGAATTTCAACCAAGGAATCTAGGTGACCTTTAGCGACTTTGTCAGTTTTCTTTTTAATTGAAGATATCCCCTTGTAACACCCCGATCTTTGCAAAGTATCGATATTTTAAGATAAATATGAAAAATAGGATTTTGGATTGAATCCTATATTTTATGATCTTGTTGGATGGAGAATTCAAATACGAGTCCAACTGTCATTTTCAGAGCTAAAACGAAGCTAAAACGAAGCTAAAACGAAGAAGTTATGGCCAAAACGGTGTTCGATACCTCCTCAGCGACTATGACACGTGTCAATGTTGCTGGTCAATGTAGCGCCAGGGAACAGAAGGTGGTACAAACCCCACGACTGTGACACGCGACTATGCCAAAGGGCATAGTCGTCGGGCATTGTCGCATAGGGGCACCTGACCCATAAAAACGAGATTTTCACCCCTTTTCCTCATTTCACTTCATCCACTTCATTTTTCTCTCCCAATAACCGAAACCCTTCACCCCCAATGTCGATTTGGAGCCTTTTAGACCCCAAGAATCAAGTTATCAAGTGTTCCTCCTTCATCTATCATGGTTTTGGAAGCTAAAGCAATAATCCTTTCATTTCATCTTCCCCATCAAAGTTTTCTTGGGTTTCATCCAACCTTTTTTCTCTATTTTGAGGATTTGGAGTTTGTGGTTCGTTTTGGTAACTCTAGAGGTGTTTGGTTGGTGGATTCAAGTGATGGTTGAGGTAAGCTTCTCTTTTCTTCATCTAAGAAATTAGGTTTTTGGTATTATTGGGGATTTTGATGGTTTATGTTGGGGAAACGATTCTAAGTGTTTAGGGATGATTATTTACGGTTGAAAACTTGTGGATCTAGGTTTTGGAAGATTTGGCTTGAAGATTCGTGTTCCTCCAACGGAGCTTACGTTTGGGGAAAAATCTAGATTTAGCCTAATCTAGCGAGGTGAGTTCAAGTTGATTTGTGAAAACGTTGTACATGCCAAATGTTCATTTTAATGTGTTTTATGTGTTTTACAATAAAATATGCATTGTTGAGTTATTTGAACGATTTTGATTACTTGGAATATTTGATTTTATAAATCTTGCAAAATAACCATTTTTGGGATTTTTTGGATAACTTGTTAGAATAAGCATTAATGGAAGTTTTTTGTAATTTAATGCATAATTGAAGGTTATCTAGTAAAATTACACTTTTAGTGTTTTGTTGGAAATATGAATAATCTTATGTGGTGACACGTTTTGAAGCATGAACGTGTGAGTCATTGGGTTTTGGGTCATTTCGGACTTTGTGAACATTTTAAAAGTTGTAAACCTTCGGTTTAAGAAAAGACGTAAGTTGGGTATTTTGATGGAGGAACCTTAAGTATTGTTATTTTAAATTATTTATTTTACATTTGTAAATCTTTGGGTATAAATGCACTTGGATGTGTACTTTGGAAAATGATGTGTCTTAAATTAAGAGTTGTGTTGAGAGTAATTCGAGTCTATGAAGTATCTTTCGCATAAACGTGGGTTATATGTGTTTTACTGGATTATTTGGTTTTTATGAGTGGTTAATTGGTTTTGGTTGAGCTTATGGATCGATTTATGACTTTAATGAGTCTTGAGGACATTTGTCCGAATTTTAACATTTGAATATGGAGCTTTGGTCGTTAGTTGCATTCATTGCATTTTATTTGAAGAGTACATGTTTTGAGTGCGTGTGTCATTCAAGTGGAGTCGTGTCCTATTAGACCGTAATGCATTGGATCCATAGGCATATGAGTCGGTCATATTTTCATGGTGGAAAGTCTTGGTATTCTCACTTTGGGATGTACGCCCTCTTGACATTTTGTGTCTCGGCGTTGTGGAGAGGAACCACATTGGGTTGTACTCCGAGATTTTGGTTTATTTTTGATGTTCTAACACTTGTGCACGAGGGTTAGACATCTTGGGTTATCCAGTAAGGCGTCGAGACTCCAAATCTTGAATGCTAGTAAGTAGGCAATAAAGGTTCCATAAAAAACCTTGAGGTGTAACGTACTAGAGAATGAACAGGCAATAAGATCGTGTATCCTTGAGGTGTAGCTGGGCACAGCAGTCAATAAAGGATATGGTGGTGCCACCCGTTGCTGGGTGTGGGACTTGAGGTGTAGCTTTTTATAGCAGGCAATAAAGTCCGACTCGAGTTGGAGCTTATTAATGCAGACAATAGAGTCACGATCTGAGGTGTAGTTCAATAACATAGTTATGCGGCTTAACTTTGTGTTCCGCCACATACAATGGAATCGGGTCTCCCCCGTCACCGAAAGGTGTTGTTTGGGTATTTATTTTATCCATGTTTTCGGTGACGTATTTTATTTATATGGTTTGCTTTCCATAGTTTGTGGGATGTGATGTATGACTCATTCGCGCTTGGGATGTTTTGAATAATAACGATTCATTTATGATTTCAATCATTTTGGAAATCAAATACTATTTCACTTTTCAAGTGGGTTTCGGGATAAGTCCATTTTGAGAATCGTTTTATATTAGAGCTTTCAACACGGGATTTGTGTGCGTTGGAAAATGGGTGGTTTGCATTTATAGTAAAACTTTTTGAACTCATGATTTAAATTGCACCTCTCTTGTCTTACGAATTATATAATTATGATAAAACTCTTGAACTCACTAGGCGTTAGCCTAACCTTTTTATTTGTCGGCGTGTGCAACAGGTTCTGGTTGGGATGTAGTTCTAGTGACACTGTGAAGAGTGGAGAGCTAGTTATGTGCTCAATAACTAAGTAGCTTGGTGAAGTCTTTCGTACTTGGGGAATAACAACTTGATTTTGGGGTTGAGTAACACCCGACCTTTTGTAGTCTTGGCGAATGACTTAGGTTTTTATTGTTGAAAATATAATGTTTATATTGAGGTAGTTTCAAGAATGGTTTGTAGAAGGAATTTTATTTTTAAGTGGTTATTTTATTGAAAATTTTATTTAGTTGCTCTTTTCAATTTTGAGGGTGTTAGAAGTTGATATCAAAGCATAAGGTTGAGAGAATTAGGTGTTGATTTTGGATACCTAGACTCAAACTAGCATTCTTTTAAGTAAATGAGAGTGAAATTGCACCATTAGGCACTCTAAGATAGGATATTTTAAGGTTGAGGGAGTCACTTGAAACGAGAAATCAAGTCTAGAGTCGCAAGGATGATCATGTACGGTACATTCATAATTGCACCTGGCCAGTGTTATGGTGAACCTACAAGTTACATGTGAGTATTTGGACGACTTTAGAGTGATGACCATTGGGGTAGTGAAGAAATTTCTAAGCCAATATCCGTTAGAAGAGGTTGATGATTTTAAGCATTGTCACTTGGAATGACAGTAAGTTTGATGTTGCATTAAGTGGACCATTTCGGGTCGAAATTTATTGGTTGGATTAGGACCATAGGCTTAATGAATCGATCTTAATTCGAGGAAAAAATCGTAGGGGTAATCGATGTAACTTCAAATTTTTCTTTAAGATGTTTGAGCATCCGGATGACGTTAGTATGACCGGAGGAATTCGGAGGAGTGTGGTTTGAGACGTTGAGTTTTGACTACATTCATGCACAATTTTTAAAATAAATTGCATCAGTTGTTTCTTGTGTTTCAAATCGTCTTGTGGATTGTGTTACAAAATCTCGAAAAAACGTTTAGCACACACAAGATTTTAAATCATGGTTTTGAACATGCACGAAATTATTTTACGGCAGGTGATTGCAAACTTTTTCGGGGCTTGCCTTATTTTTGTTGTTGTCCAATGTTATTTTCGGATACCATGTTATCCGTATTTTAATGTTGTTTAAGATTTTGCATGTTATCCGTATTTTAATGTTGTTTAAGATTTTGAACAACTAGCGGCGACATATGGCCTTAACATTGGATCTCCTCCACACATGTTAAGGTTTAAACGAAGAGTTTTATTGGGAATTTTATTCCATGAGGGTTTTCGTGAAAAGTATTACTTTATATTGTATTACAACAAAAAGGAAATTTTCGGAATTATGACATTTTAGTCATGATTTTGCTTTATGCAATTTGATTGTTGGAAGCAAAAAGTTGGGCACCATTTGATTGATTGGATGCCTTTGAGTTTCATTGAGTTCTACGGAGTTTTGTTTTACGACACTTTGGGTCGCGTGAGTGCAATTTTGTAATGTGCATACTTTGGTTATTATGTGTGTTAATTTTTGGGTTATATTGGGCATTTTGCCTCATGTAGGTTTTGTTGAGAAATGTTATGTTATGCCCTAAGGTAACCAAAAGAGTAGTTTTTAAAATTTTGGTGTCGCATGGCTTCTCTTTTGAAGATTTGTGTTAGCACATTTCGTTAAAACCTGTTCTGTGTACGAACTGATTTATACGTGGCTTGAGTAATGCATATGAGAGCATCATGATAGATATCTTAATGATTTGCTTTATGCACTTTCAGTTAATTGGTTCTCTTGGTATCATTTCGCGCAAATGCAATATACCAAGTTATTGGTATGCATAGCATTGTAGCCACTATTTTGGAACGTTAATGCGCATCGTCTATGCGGCTAAAAATTTGGAGTCGATGTAAACTATTTGACGTGTCGACCAAATTACATGCACATATCGTTTTCCTAAGTTTGAGAAAATACATTAATGTGTCTGTGAGACTTTTCAGAAGGTTTTACTTCTATGTCATTATACGACTAAATGTGAAATTTTGAAATTTGATTTAATGAATTTCTCCTTTGAAAATTTAGTATTGACTATCTGTTACATGTTATATTATTTCAGAAAGACTACTAGGAGAGTGTTACAAATTTGCATGCATAATTCTGATTTGAGATTTCTTCACGATATATTAGCCGATATTTTCGAATGATGAAAACGTACTGTTATTTGGCTTTAAACTTGGATCCAGCGCAAATCATTTTATATTTTAACCAGAGTGTATATGGATCGTTTCACCGTTTTGCGAAATAAACTGACACATACAAATTTTGTGGTGAATATTATTCCATGTCGCTTTATGGTTGAAAAGAGAATTTTGGAAAGTGATGTCGTGTAAATCCCTCTTTTAAAGTTCGTACAAACATTCTGTTGAACACTATTTTAAGGTAGGAAATTACTTTGCATGTTTGGCATAAGTAAATTCGTGATAGGACCCTAGAGGTTCAATTTAAAAGTTGTTGAGTGCGTATTTACGTTTTGTTAGTAACATTGAATTGTGATGAAATAGTTTTCAAAATGATTTTTCATATGTGGGACGAGTGTGTCCATTTTTGCACAACTACTGGGTAGGTAGTAGGAGGTTTTACACGTACGATATAATATTACAAAAAACCTTCGTGTTGAAAAATCTAATGAAAATTTTATTGACATAAATGTTGAGTCTGTCATTTGAACTCATTACACTTGGGAAGGGTAAGCAACCCCGGTTAAGGATGGGGGCGTGTAGAACCTTTCAGTGAAAGATTGGGTTTCTGACGCGTGTTAATACTGTGAGCCATATGGTGTCGTTTGCGAGGTCGAGTTATTTCCTGTTGGTAACTGAAAGGATGGGACTCGCGGTAGCTTCTGATAATGCTTATGCTAACCGTTCACTTCGGCAACTGTAATACCCCGGGTAAGTTCGTTAGTTAAATGCTCTTTCCATTAAATTTAGTTAACTTTAAATTTTGATGTTTAGGGTAAGTTTGGGTTAGTTTATAAGATTACGGGTGTTATGGTCATTTTGATTAGTTCAAGGACTAAAATGGTAAATATGGTTGGATATTATCTCTTAAGGTATTCAGATACTTTCATAAAGTAAAAACCATCCAGATTAGTGTGTGTGTATGTGTTTTGAGAAGATAAGAAGAAGAAAGAAAGGTTTTGGAGCCAAGGCTTCAATTTGGTGTACTTAGAAGTGAATTGAGATATGTTTTCTTTGTGTTTTATGTCTGTAATTGCTAGTAAACAGTTCCTATCGGAGTAGAATCATAGATTTCATGCCTGGGGTTGATTCAGCCGATTTCTGGGTTAAAATAGGGTAAACCGACAGAGGTTTCCGGACACAGTATGAATGTGTCCGGTAGTTCTTTTGGTGGTGTCCGGTAGTTCTTCCTTGCAGGTGTCCGGTAGATGAAGTGTCCGGGTAAGTCTCTCTTTTCTATAGTTTCCGGATGGAATTAGATACCGGATGGTATCCGAATTACTTTGGTGTCCGGATGTTGTCCGGATTGTTTGTGTTATCCGGACAGTTGTGTTGTCCAGAATGTTTGTGCTGTCCGAAAAGTTGTGTTGTACGGATAACTTGTGGTATCCGGATACTTTAGCTGATTTGGTCACTTTTGAGAGTTTAGATACTTTTGAGTATCCGGTAACCTGTGTTTTGTTGACTCTTGGATGGGGAATGAATGAGGACTGAATATACGGTGAACTAGACTTAAGTTCGGGTTTGGGGGTAACATTTAAGGATTAGAGTTATCTAGAGTTCCTAGCTTTAGTAAGTTTTATGTGTTCTATTTGGTAAAGAGATACTTGTATCTAATTGTTTCAGATTCTGTCGATTTGGAGTAAAAGCTGAATCTGTTGGGAAAAGCTTGAAAGCATTTTAATAAGCAATCAGGTGAGTTTTACTTTAAAACGTTTTTAAACTGGAATACATATATATGTGGAATGAGAATGTGATAAATAGTGTAATAATGTGCATATTATGTTTATATGAGTATTACACTACATGAGTACAAGTTGGCCGGGCATAGGACCGATGGAGTTGTTTGTACGGAAGGACAGCGGTGTTGGCTATATTAAGTACAACGGAGTAAATTGATTAGTTGGCTCGCAACCATCTAATTTGGCCATGGGAACGAGACAGGAAGTACACAATGCATGAGTCCTAAATGGTATTTATATTTGTGTTATGTATATGGTGTTTATGCAAATGATTTCCAACTAACAGGGATTTTCTCACTTAGACCACCAAGTCTAACCCTCATTTTGTTTTAAAAATATGTATTCCAGGTCGTGTATCGGGTAAGAGCAAGTGAATAGAGTAATCGGTGGCTAGCTTTTGGGAAGACTTATAATTTGAAGACTATGATGTGCTTTGTAGTTATAACCTCGTTATCAGATATCATGTATTTAGTTAGCAAAAAGTTTGTAATGAAATACCTTATTTTGGATTGTAAAGACTAAGGGACCGTACTTGTTATATGGTGTATCTTGTTATGTAACGATGTTATGCAATGTATGTTATTTGATGCATGTTTGGGAATCCGGGTCGTTACAGCAACCTTGTTTTAGGTTTTTCAGTTTTGCTTAAAGATCGTATAGGACCCTTTAGACACCATGGGGTAACCTTGGTTTTGTGGGGATGCTCGAGGAATGAAACTCGTGTGAGGAGCTCTGTGGTGAGTCGATTTTTGGTGGTATGACTAGGTGTCAACTTTTGGATTTCGAGGCCAAAAACCGTTAGTGTAATTGGAGGATTGTAGTCCAGTTTTAAAAGAATAGTGGTATCGGTTGTAGTGATTTTAAGAATTTCAATGGTGATAAGTAGATTTAGTGGGATGACCTTCCTTGAGTGGTAAAAGAATCGGTCGATTGGATGAATGGTAACTGGACGTGTTCTTGGAGTTGTATAATCGATGGGTCAGTGACAACTGTTTGTTTTGGACTCCATTGCAGCTCGTTAGATTTAGGTGACAGTTCAGCAGCAGGACCAATTGGATTTGGAGATTTTGTTGGTTTCGGTAATGATCAAACCTTGGGCTGATTGGAAAAAAGTTTAAGAGCATGTAGACATAGACTGATTGAAAGTCGGGATCTGTCGTTGGGGAAGTATGAAACACCTAAAGTTGGGAGGCAACCGAATCCATCCGGTTAGAAGGGTAATGTATCTGGGTGGACATTGGTCGTAAGGGAACTAGATTTCGAGGACGAAATCTCTTTTAAGGTTGGGAGGATTGTAACACCCCGATCTTTGGAAAGTATCGATCTTTTAAGATAAATATGAAAAATACGATTTTGTATTGAATCCTAGATTTTATGGTCTTGTTGGATGGAGAATTCAAATACGAGTCCAACGGTCCTTTC